>PISX010001171.1:42762-54475 GCA_004024625.1 Mellivora capensis | reverse complement strand
AAGATGTCTTTCTCATAAGCCTTCCACAACCTTCTTTGTACATTTAGATATTGCCCTAAGCTTACCTTCCTCAAATAGCCAGCCTCAGTTTAGAACAAAATTATTTTCTTTTTCCTAAACGAAAATACCTCTCCATTCCTCCAAGCTTTCTTACCAAAAATATTTATCGTACTTTCCCTACACACATAGCTGATTTTCTCATCATTTCCAGCAGTCTCAACTACATTTATTAGAATTTGTAACTCTTAGAAACCTCAATCTCCAGTGAAAACTAAGTAGTCACCAACTACGAAGTGTGTGTTAAACCAGAATTCTTTAGACTGGCAAATTTATGAATATATTTCATAATTTCTAGAAATGTGTTCTTTTACAGTACAACTTTTGTAAATAAAGCACGAAACATGTTTACTAACAGACCCAAGTGTCTCTAGTTTCTCTGCAATAGGAAGCCAAAAGCAGATAAACAAATATTTAGTAATTATGTTTCAGGACTTTATCTATTTGGAAATGATCTAGACATTTAATGGATTTAAATTTTTTTAAGATTTTATTTATTTGAGAGAGAGAGAGAGAGCATACAGAGCGAGAAAGAAAGCATGAGCAAGGAGAAGGGCAGAGGGAGAAGCAAACTCCCAATTGAGTGGGGAAACTGACATGATCCCAGGACATTGGTATCTTGACCTGAGCCAAAGGCAGACACTTAACTGACTGAGCCCCCCAGATATCTCGTTAATGGAGTTGTCTTTACTCACCATTTAACTTAGCAAAACTTTAAAGTTCAACTGTTTATCCTCAACAATTACGTTGAGATCAGTTATGAAAATTTTATGACGCTGAACAGTTAACATTACTTTTTTTTATTTTTTATTTTTTATAAACATAGAATGTATTTTTATCCCCAGGGGCACAGGTCTGTGAATCGCCAGGTTTACACACTTCACAGCACTAACCATAGCACATACCCTTCCCAATGTCCATTAACCCACCCCCCTTTCCCGACCCCCTCCCCCCAGCAACCCTCAGTTTGTTTTGTGAGATTAAGAGTCACTTATGGTTTGTCTCCCTCCCAATCCCATCTTGTTTCTTTTATTCTTTTCCTACCCCCCAAACCCCCCATGTTGAATCTCCACTTCCTCATAACAGGGAGATCATATGATAGTTGTCTTTCTCCAATGGAACTAGAGGGTATCATGCTTAGTGAAATAAGTTAACATTACTTTTAAGGGTTTCTTTGTTTGTTTTTTGTTGACAAATTCTGTAACAAAGATAGCATGAGCTCATGTGACCTTTGGTAAGCCTTGGTAGAATAAAAGTTTTATATGTGATGCTGATAACTCTAAATATATATCTGTTTAATTAAACCAACAACCTTGAATTTGCTTTAATATCAAATATTTTTTCAGACCATGTGAAATTAAAAAGCATTTGGGTTATTATCAGAGTTTTAGAATGCCCGATTTTTACAAGTACTTGCCTTTAAACCAATTAAATAAAGGTCCTTTACCAATTAATTTTAGCAGTACCATCCAAGGGAGAGAAAATATCTCATATTTATAACACATATGGACATAAATACCAGACAAGATACAAACAAAATCTAGCCTTTGTGTTATTAGTACTTGTGGAGAAGATATTAAAGATCCAATTTCCAAATATCTCCCTTTTACAAAATAAATGTAATTGCAAGATACTATTATAATTTGTGGATCCATTAATTCGTCATTTTTCTCCAGAGTCTAATAAACACTATGGCCAAGCAGTGTTGAAAAAGAAGGTAATCTTTTTCTGTTTCATAACTTCATTAACTAAAACCGGTTTTGGAATCTGCAGCCCAAAGTGTCCAGAACCAAATCAGCATTTCACTTGTTACAAGCAGGACAAATGCACAACCCCCAAAGACAACAATCAAGGCACTGTAGGAGGAAACATAATTGAACACAGGTAATTGGATGACTTTTTCAATCTCGCAAATTGTGAGGGCCCCTCTTACAGATGCCCTAGTAGGAAAATTCCCCAAAAGGACCAAAAGCCAATGAGAGGAACAGCCACTGGTTATGCACACCAGAAACTTACCCTTCAGTTGTAGAATGCTAAATGCAGCTGATGTTCCTGGGGAGGCTGGCCAGGAGAACCCCCGGAGACTCATTATGACGTCAAGCAGCTTCAGGGAGTCCCTCAAGTCACCTCATGGCCAGCCCCTAGCACGAAGCCTCTTGGCTGGCTCACCAAATTGTTACCAAACCCTGAAATCAAATAAGTGTGTTTGATTTGCTGTAAGCGAATCCCTGAGTCACCGGGTTTGAAGCAGAGAAAGCTTTTTTATCAGAAGGGTAGCCCACTGAGAAGGCAGGGATCAGCCCTAAATCTGTCTTGTCTTTGTTGAACCTGGGGACAGTTTATAAGGGCTTGCAGCAAGATATGTGAGGGTGAGGGCAGAAACTGGATGGGTCCTGAAACCTTCAAGGGGAGTCTGGAAATCTTTTTTACATTTTTACAAAATTTTTTCAGTGTTCCAAGATTCATTGTTTATACACCACACCCAGTGCTCCATGCAATAATGTGCCCAACTTAATACCCACCACCAGGCTCACCCAACCCCCACCCCACTCCCCTCCAAAACCCTCAGTTTGTTTCTCAGAGTCCACAGTCTCTCATGCTTTGTCTCCCCCTCCAATTTCCCCCAATTCACTTTTCCTTTCCTTCTCCTAATGTCCTCCATGTTATTCCTTATGTTCCACAAGTAAGTGAAACCATATAATAATTGACTCTCTCTGCTTGATTTATTTCACTCAGCATAATCTCCTCCAGTCCCATCCATGTTGACACAAAAATTGGGTATTCATCCTTTCTGATGCTTGGTAATATTCCATTGTATATATGAACCATATCTTCTTTATCCATTCATCTGTTGAAGGGCATCTTGGCTTTTTCCAAAGTTTGGTGATTGTGGCCATTGCTGCTATGAACATTGGGGTACATATGGCTGTTCTTTTCACTACATCTGTATCTTTGGGGTAAATACCCAGTAGTGCAATTGCAGGGCACCTTTATTTGTAGCTCTATTTTGAATTTCTTAAGGAATCTCCACACTGTTTTCCAAAGTGGTTGCACCAACTTGCATTCCCATCAACAGTGTAAGAGGGTTCCCCTTTCTCTACATCCTCTCCAACACTTGTTGTTTCCTGTCTTGTTAATTTTGGCCATCGAAAGCTGGGATAGCAAGTCTCATATCAGATAAATTAGATTTTTTTAAAAAGATTTTATTTATTTATTTGACAGAAAGAGAGATCACAAGTAGGCAGAGAGGCAGGCAGAGAGAGAGGGGAAAGCAGGCTCCCCGCCAAGCAGAGAACCTGATGCGGGGCTTGATCCCAGGACCCTGAGATCATGACCTGAGCCGAAGGCAGAGGCTTAACCCACTGAGCCACACAGGTGCCCCAGTTAAATTAGATTTTAAGCTAAAGACTGTAGTCAGAGATACAGAAGGACACTACATCATTCTTAAAGGTCTATCCACCAAGAAGATCTAACAGTTGTAAATATTTATGCCCCCAATATGGGAGCAGCCAACTACATAAGCCAACTATTAATCAAAATAAAGAGTCACACTGATATGAATACATTAATTGTAGTGGATCTTAACACACCTCTCTCATTAATAGACAGATAATCAAAAGCAGAAAATCAAAAGAAACAAGAGCTTTGAATGACACATTGGACCAGATGGACCTCATAGATATATACAGAACATTCCACCCTAAAACAACAGAATACTCATTCTTCTCGAGCACACATGGAACTTTTTCCAGGATAGACCACACACTGGGTCACAAGTCAGGGCTCAACCGATACCAAAAGACTGAGATTATTCACTGCATATTCTCAGACCACAATGCTTTGAAACTGGGAACTCAACCACAAGAAAAAGTTTGGAAGGAATTCAAACACTTGGAAGCTAAAGACTATCTTGCTCAAGAATGTTTGGATCAACCAGGAAATCAAAGAAGAACTTAAACAATTCATGGAAACCAATGAGAATGAAGACACATTGGTCCAAAACCTATGGGATATGGCCAAGGTGGTCCTAAGGGGGAAATACATAGCCATCCAAGCCTCACTCAAAATAATTGAAAAATCCTGACTACACCAGCTCTCTTTATACCTTAAAGAACTGGAAAATCAACAACAAATTAAGCCAATCCCACACACAAGAAGGGAAACAATTAAGATTAGAGCAGAGATCAATGAGTTAGAAACTAGAAATACAATAGAATGCATCAAAGAAACTAGAAGCTGATTTTTTGAAAGAATCAATAAGATCAATAAACCACTGGCCAAACTAATCCAAAAGAAAAGAGAAAGGACCCAAATTAATAAAATTATGAATGAAAGGGGAGAGATCATGACTAACACCAAGGAAATAGAAACAATCATCAGAAATTATTATCAACAGTTATATGCCAATACGTTAAGCAACCTAGAAGAAATGGGTGCATTCCTGGAAACCTATAAACTTCCAAGACTGAAACAGGAAGAAATTGACAACCTGAATAGACCAATATCTAGTAATGAGATTGAAGCAGTGATCAAAAAAACCTCCCAAAACACAGGAGCCCAGGAGGCTGGACACTTTTGAGATTGTGTACTGTTTTGGACATCTGGGCTCCATTCACTGTGTCACGTGGTGTCCATATGTCTGTAAAACAAACATATGGACTAGCCTCCATATGTAGCCTCTCTCCCTGGTTCCCATATCTCATATTGGGGGAAAAAAAGAGCAAAGAATAAGGTTAATAATTCTTGTAAGGCTGTGGAGAAATGTGCACATGTGCAGCATAGGAGGTTAAAAGGGAGAAAAAGCCTAGCAAAGGTTTATATGAAAAAAGTAGCATACATGGGTTCAAAGGTGGGGAATGAAAGAAAATAAACGTTTAAAAGATTGTTGTAAAAAGAAAAGTACAACTTGATTTAAACATGGGCAAAAGATCTGACCAGACACTTCACAGAACATACACCGGTGACAAATAGGCACATGGAAAGATGTCCAGCCTCATGTGACATCAGGGAATTGCAAGTTAGAACAATGAGATACCAACACACACCTGTTACAATGGCCAAAATGTGGAACACTGACAACACCAAGTCCTGGCGAGGGTGTAGGGCAACAGGAACCTTTGTTCGCTGCTCTGTGGGAATGCAAGATGGTAGAGCTACTTTGGAAGATAGCTTAGGGGTTTCTTATAGAACTCAACATGCTCTTAACACACAACCCAGCAATTGTACTCCTTGGTATTTACCCAAAGAAGTTGAAAACAGATGTCCACAAAAAACCTGCATGTAGATGTTTATAACAGCTTTTTTCATAACTTTCAAAACATGGAAGCAGCCAAGATGTTTTTCCAGAGGTGAAGGGATAAATAAACTGTGGTTCATCCAGACAATGAAGTATTACTTGGTGCTAAAAATGAAATGAGGTGTCAAGCCATGGAAACACGTGGAAGAGCTTTAAAAGCACATAACTAAGTGAAAGAAGCCAATTTGAAAAGCCTACACACTGTACGGTGCCAATAGTATGGCATTCGGGAAAGGCAGAACAATGGGGACAGTTAAAAGATCAGTGGTTGCCAGAGGTTAGGAGGCAGGGAAGATCAATAGGCAGAGCACAGTCAATTTTTAGGGCAATGAAATTATTCTGCATACTAAATTGGTGGATACATATCATTATACATTTATCAAAATCCATAGAATGTACAACATGAAGAGTGAACCCCAATGTAAACTATGGACTTCAGATGATAACGATGTGCCAGTGTGGGTTCATTGATTGTAACAAATGTACCCATCAGGTGTAGGATGTTGATAGTAGGGAAGGTCGTGTATGTGTCTGGGCAGAGGGTATATGGGAACTCTGTGTACCTTCTGCTCCATTTTGCTATGAATCTAAAACTTCCCTAAGAATAAATTCTGGTTTTTTTGGAAATGTATAGGTTTAACTAAATAGCTTTAACTAAAGACTTGGATACGGCAGAAGCTAGAATTAGTGAACTCAAAGACAATTGGTAGGTCCAATCAAAATGGAACAACAGAGATAAGATTTACCCTCCGATCAGAAAAAAAAGACAGATTACATAAAACAAGGTTTTAAAAAACTGGTTATCAGACAACAAAGGACAGTGATCCATGAAGAAAATAACAAATGAGACAAATGAAAAATAAATAGGAAGATGAAAGACTGAAACCTAATGATAACAATATAAACGTTAAATATATATGGTTTAAACATCCCAATTAATGGAATAGATTGTCAGATTGGATATAAAAGCAAAGCCTAACTAGTTGCCATCTAGAAGAAACACAATTTAATTATAAGGACACAAGTAGGTTAGAAGAATGGAGAAAGATATACCATGTTAAATCGGTCAGAAGAAAAGGCTGTGGGGAGTGGTGCAGTCAGTTAAGCATCTGACTTGGTTTCAACTCAGGTCCTGATTTCAGGGTCTGGGTTCAAGCCCCGCAGGAGACTGCATGCTCAGCGGGGAGCTGGCTTGGAATTCTCTCTGTCTTTCAAGGCTCCTCTTGCTTGCACTCTCTCTCTCTCTAAAATAAATATAGAAATCTTTTTTAAAAAAGAAGAAGAAAAGGCTGTGATGGCTACATTAATATCAGATAAAATAGATTTCAGAACATAGAATACTGCCAGAACTAATGTAGGTTATTTTCTAATGATAAATGAGTCAATTAATCAAAAAGACATAACAATCTTAAATGGTTTGCTCCTAATAATAGAGCTTCAAGATACATGAAATAAAAACTGAAAAAATTCAAGGTGAAATGAACAAATCCACAAATATAGTTGGAAATTTCAATTCCCTTCTCTAAAGTATTGAGATAAGTAGGCAAAAAATCAGCAAGAATAGAGTAGACTTGAGTGACACTATTGACCAAAATTGAATAAATGACATTTATAGAACATTCCTCTCCACGACTGCAGAATGTACATTCTTCTCAGATGCACATGGGACATTTATGGGAATCACTCATATTTGAGGTCATAAAACAAGTCACAATAGATGTAAAGTGATCCATGTCATACAAAGAATGTTCTCTGGGCACTGTGGAATTAAATTAAAAATCACTAACAGAATGATATCTGGAAATCCCCAAATATTTGGAAACTAAAATAACACACTTCTAACCAGCACTTCTTTTAAAGAAGAAATCATGAGTGAAATTAGAAAGCATTTTGAACTGAATGAAAACGAAAATACAATAGATCAGAGACAGCAGGATGTTGCTAATGGAGTCATGGTCAGGATCTTCATTTTTAAAAGATCAGTCTAGCAGTCAATTTCAGGAACAAGAAGGGAGTAGGGAACCAAGTAATTCACCAATATTTACTGACTGTCTACTCTGTGCAAAGCCCGAAAGTGCTGAAGTGGGAGCAGGGAACATTGTCCCCGCTCTCAAGAAGCTTACATTTTAGTGAGGGGAGAAAGAGAAATAAATGCCTAAATCACACTGTTTGGTTAAGTGACAGGGACTCATTGATGGGGGGAGGGGCGGACATAGGGGTGGAAAGGCAGCTTTGGTAGGCTGGTCTGGGAAAGGCCCCTCCTCTGAAGTGACAGTTGAGCTGACCCCTTGCTGATGGGAAGGAAGTAACTGTGCAAAGGTCCAGGATAAGAGTTTTTGAAGCAAACAGAAGGGCAAACGCAAAAGCCCTGAGATGGAATGAGTTGGGCATGTCTGGGGCAGATAGAAAATGTACAGGGACCTGCGACACAGGGAGCCAGCTGACAAATGAACAACGAACAGGGAGCCACAGACAGGGAATGATCAGGTAGCCTGGCCATTAAATGTATTTTCCAGGTCTAACCAGAAACCTCTGGAGAGTTTTGACATGAGAGGCGATGAGGTGGGCTTCCTCTTCAGAAAGATCCCTCCCTCTGGCTTGCTGGAGGAAGCAAGGAGACCAGTTGTCTAGGCAAGAGATGGTGGGGCCACAATGAGGGTCACAGAAGAGAAGTACGGATTCACTGGAATCCAGATATATTTTGGAAGTAAAGAGGAGTTGCCAGTGGATAAACGAGAGAAGAGAAGGCTTGAGGAGGAGTAAATGTGAGGTCTGAGAAAGCACTCAGGAAGTCCAAATGGAAGACGACTTATACTAGAACAGGAGTGACCCAGATGGAAACAAATGGACTCAAGGTCTTATATTTCGTTGACTCAAAGATCTGCATTTTTTTAAAGATTTTATTTATTTATTTGACACAGAGAGAGAGAGAGATAGATCACAAGTAGGCAGAGAGGCAGGCAGAGAGAGAGGAGGAAGCAGGCTCCCTACTGAGCAGAGAGCTCGATCCCAGAACCCTGGGATCATGACTTGAGCGGAAGGCAGAGGCTTTAACCCACTGAGCCACCCAGGCGCCCCTAAAGATCCGCATTCTTTTTCACATTTGATAAAACATGCCTATCATATTATGTGGAGATATTTGCAGGCAAAGTTAACAGGACTTAATGATGGATTGAATGAAAGAAGCGAGGAAGAGGAAGATAACAAGTCATAATTAGGAGGTCCTAATTCTAAGATGGGAGTAGTGGCTTTTGAAAGAGAAACATCCACATCTTGGTTTTGTTCAGTCAGTTTTGGGGTCCTGCAAGTCATTCGAGTGAGGCTGTCAGGAGGCAGTTGGGGATTCAGTTTGGAACACAGAGGAGAGAAGAAGGCTGGAGGTCCACAGCTGGATGCAAGGTACATCAGGCTGGTCAAGGACCGAACAAGACTTCCTGATATGTAGAGACTGAGCAGAGAAGATCGTCCAGGGACCCACAAGTGTGCCCAAGCCACTGGGGCTGGTTAGCCAGAGGAGAAGGTGGAAAGTCAAGCAGAAGCCGTCTCAGAAGCCAGGAGGACAACCCAGAGTCACCAACCCCATCAAATGCTCTTATACGTCAAGAAAGATGCTAATACATGTGTCGGTTTAGAGAAAAATCTGCAGGATTAGACACCATAGAGAGAGGGTCTACCAGAGATTATCTCTGATGGGTGCCATGCAAGGTACTCTTCTTTGTTTTAAATTTTACTTTCTGATGTTATCTATTTCCGTGATGTATTAGTTATTTAGAGGGAAAAAACAATAAAGCACAATTGTAAAACATTATTTATCTCGTGCCAATGATGCCTCCATGTAACAGGTGTTTGACTCATGTTAGTTTATCTCTCCTCCTGAATTTCTGCTTTCTGAAGGAGGTCTTCCCTTCCAAAGAGACAAAGCCCTCAGAATGGATTTTAGAGATGGAATGGATTTCTGGCATCTCAGCCAACAGGTAGAAAAGATCTTTTTGAACAGAGACTAGTCCATTTCAACAGCCCTGGGTTCACCCCACTCATCGGACCCTCAGAAACTCGGAGTTTCGTGGAAATCTCTGTACGACTTAGATTCATTCTTCCCTGAGATCTGAATTTTTAATAGTTAGAAATTCTCAGCCATTCAGAAGGTGAGGAAAGGTCCAAACACTGAAAAGGATGAAAAGCCTGTTGTTCATTTCTGAGAATGTTCCTTGAGGTGAATAATTTATGCCACTTATCGATTCCCATTTCTTAAGAGGCCTGGCTTAAAGGAGCCTGAAGGTTTCCTCCGAGCACAAGCCCCGCTTCCCCAGAGGCCCCAGAGGCTTCCCCAGAGCATTCAGCCAGCAGGACGCTCGCTGCCCAGTGCTGCGACCTGAGGGTTCTCTACAAGCAAACACCCCAAAGTGCAAATACATTTGCATCAAGATCGTGAATGTCTTGGAGACAGTTGTAAAGGTGACACAGAAAAAGTAAATTAAGTATTTCACAGGACCCCAGCCCCTTATCAAGAGGGAACAAGTCCCCGCGGCGGTTGGTGGGGAACGAAACTGCTCCTTGCCGGTGACAGCCTGTTGCCCCACACCCTCAGCCCTGTGATGTGGCAGTGCATTCTGACAGACCCACCTAGCATTATATTCCCCTCTCCATTAAAGCTGGGCTTGGCTTTAATGCTGTTCATCCCAGACGTGGGGAGCAGACCAGGCCCCCCATCCCCCCACCCACGGGAAACCATATCAACCAGCCTGCAAACCTGAGACAGATCCTGGACCATAAACAAGGAGATGCCCATCGTGGAGCATGTTATCTTCCCTCCTAAGGATACATCATTCTAAAGATTCAGTTCATCATAAAGTTAAACACGGGGGCACCTGGGTGGTCAGTGGCTTAAGCCTCTGCCTTCGGCTCAGGTCATGATCCCAGAGTCCTGGGATGGAGCCCCGCATCGGGCTCTCTGCTCACCGGGGAGCCTGCTTCCCCCTCTCCCTCTGCCTGCCTCTCTGCCTACTTGTGATCTCTCTCTCTGTCAAATAAATAAATAAAGTTGTAAAAAAAAGTTAAACCCAAATTACTATATGCCCCAGAAATTCCACTCCTAGATAATATGCTCAAAAGAATTGAAAACAGGGTCTCAAACAAATACCACTTGCCCAGAGCAGCTTTGTTCACAATCTCCCAAAGATGGAAACAACTCCAATGCCCATCAGTGGATGAGTAGATGAATAAAATATGGCATCTGTGTAATGAAATATTATTGAGCCGTAAGAAGGAAGTAAGTACTGGTCCAGGCTACAATGTATATGAGCCTGAAGCCTTTATGGTAAGTGAAAGAAGCCAGAATGACAGATACTATAAATGATTCTATTCCAATGAAATATCTAGAAAAAGTAATTTCGTACAGACAGTAAGAAACAGCTTGGTGGTTTCCAGGTGCTGAGGGGTGGGGAAATGAGGATTGGAGACTACCTACGTGGGTACAGGAGGTTTCTTTTAGGATTATCAAAGTGTTCTGGAGGCAGATGTTTTCATAACTTCCTCCAGGAAGCACTCCAAACAGCAGAGCCCCCTGTTAGATGCTGGAGGAAAGGGGACATCCTGCAAGGATGGTTATGGCGCCATCATGAATGTACTAAATGCCATTTTAAAAAAATGAATTCTTCTGAATTGCTCACCTTAAAAATGGTTGATTTGGGGCGCCTGGGTGGCTCAGTGGGTTAAAGCCTCTGCCTTCGGCTCAGGTCATGATCCCAGGGTCCTGGGATCAAGCCACACATGGGGGGGGGGGGGGGGTCTCTGCTCAGCAGGGAGCCTGCTTCCTCCTCTCTCTCTGCCTGCCTCTCTTGTGATCTCTGTCTGTCAAATAAACAAATAAAATCTTTAAAAAAAAGAATAAAGATGAACATATGGGAAGAGGGAAAAGAAAAAAAAGAGAGAGGGAAACAAATCATAAGAGATTCTTAAAGACAGAGAACAAACAGGGTTGACGGAGGGGAGGTAGATGGGGGCTGGGCTAGACAGGTGATGGGTATTAAGGAGAGCACTTGTTGTAATGAGCACTGGGTGTGTACATTAGTGATGAATCACTGAATTCTACTCCAGAAAACAATATTTCACTGTATATTAACTACCTAAAATTTAAATATAAATAAGATAATTTTTTTTTTAGATTTTATTTATTTATTTGTCAGAGAGAGAGGGAGAGAGAGCGAGCGAGCACAGGCAGACAGAGTGGCAGGCAGAGGCAGAGGGAGAAGCAGGCTCCCCGCCGAGCAAGGAGCCCGATGTGGGACTCGATCCCAGGACGCTGGGATCATGACCTGAGCCGAAGGCAGCCGCTTAACCAACTGAGCCACCCAGGCGTCC
>PISX010001171.1:0-42662 GCA_004024625.1 Mellivora capensis | reverse complement strand
AATAAGATAATTTTTAAAAAGATATGAGATATGCACACACAGACGCACTGGAATATCACGCAGCCATCAAAAAGAATGAACTCTTGCCATTCACAACGATGTGGATGGAGCTGGAGTGTATTATGCTAAGCAAAGTAAGTCAGTCGGAGAAAGACAAGTACCACACGATTTCAGTCATATGTGGAATTTAGGAAACAAAACAGATGAACATATGGGAAGGGGGGAAAAACAAGAGAAAGGGCAGCAAACCATTAGAGACCCTTAATGATAGAGAACAAGGGGCACCTGGCTGGCTCTGTTGGCTAAGCGTCTGGCTTGGGGTCATCAGATCATGGCCTCAGGGTCCTGGGATTGAGCCCCTTGTGGAGTCCCAGGTCCAGCTCTGTGCTCAGTGGGGAGCCTGCTTCTCCTTCTCCCTTAGCTGCTCCTACTGCTTGTACTCTCCTGCTCTCTCTGTGTTAAATAAATAATTTTTAAAAATAAATATTTAAAAAAATAGAGAACAAACTGAGGGTTGATGGGGGGAGGTGGACGGGGGATGGGCTGGATGGGTGATGAATATCAAGGAGGGCACTTGTGAAGAGCACTGGGTATTGTATGTAAGTGATGAATCTCTAAATTCTACTTCTGAAACCAATACAGCCTTATATGTTAACTAACTAGACTTCAAAGAGGAGTTTGAAAAGAAAAACATACAAATAAACAATGTATATTAAAATAACTGTTTTGAGGTTTTGAGGTAAGGGAAAGGCATTCAGGGGGTGAATAAGGCATCTGATCTAGTTACAGGCTTGCGTCCCTTCCAGGCATGAATAAAGCTCTGTGGACATTCATTACCCAACCCCTTTATAAATCCAAGTTTATGAAGCCTTATAAACTGTTGAATTTCTTATCACGGCCCCACAAAATGAGATTCGCTGCCACAAGGGGGCAGTGGTGTCCAGGTAATGGCCCAACCAGCCAAGGAGGAAATTAGAAAACCAGAGTTGGGAATTCTTGAGTTTTCCTCCTTGAAAGTGGTAGCACATATCCACGGGTCACTGAACACAATATCAGCCATCTCAATACATATGTGTGTTGAAGAGAATATTCTATCTGGAAAAGAATCTTTGGAAAATATGTTCAGCAAAGACATTATACAAACACAGTTCGGAGAAGTGCTGTGACCAGCCAGGACCACAGAGCCAGGTCTGGAACCGGGTCTAGTGTTTTCTTGTCGGGGCCTTTTGGAGCCAATGCTTCTTGCTCTCTGGAGCTCTTCCTGAGCTTTCTGTGCAAGTCATGCCTGCGAGTGGACACGAGCCCTTCTCTCTGTTACTCCTGCGGCCAATCTCCCTGCCAACCCCACTGCTGCCCTCAGACTCCCACCCCGCGGCTCCTGCCCCATCTCCCCAGCCTCCAGCATGCTCGGAAAAGCCCTGCACCTGGGATCAGAGCCGGCAGTCGGAGTGATTGGGGACAAGTGTCCACGTGGGGCTGACCAGCTGTCAAACCCACCACCGTCTGTCAAAACCTATGAGAAGGCACACGGCGTGGGGTCACCCAGCATCAGCCTTGGGCGTGACACCGCAGCTCACCTTGTGACCTGCCCCGGCGCCCAGAGCTCCCCCAGGAAGCACGCCAGCAGATTTCCAAGTCCTCTGCCCCGGTCACGCATCCCAGGACACAGGAGCACAGCAGCAGGGCGGGACACCTGCAGGAATTCCAGCTCCCGAGAGGGAGGGGCTGCTGATCCTTAGGCAGAGGGTCCTCCCTCCTAGGTTGCCTCGAACTGGAATCCCCGAGAAGCCTCAGTGCCACCACCCGCCTGCAAATCCCATAGAGCTGGATTATTTGGGGCAGTTGGAGCTCGAAGAACAAGTCTGGATTTTTACTTCCTTCCGCAAATCCAAAGATGAGTTTAAAACCCCTTGACACTTCGATTTCACTCCTAATGTGTGAGGACACACGACAGATTGATGCCGGGCCTGCGAGTGTGCAGAATCGCTGTCCTCCTTGGGGAGTTTCCCATAACTATTTCAGAGTCCCAGGATCCCTGGGCGGGAACCCCGCGTTCTCCCGGCCTGATGCACAGCCCCCCCCCCAACTGCCCTTCCAGCCAGAATGAAACCCCAACTCAGTCTCCAGCAGTTACAGACGTGCCAGCCCTACCCCTCAGGCTGCTTCCTCCTCCGCCCTGTGCGCAGGTGACAACACAGAGGTGACAGACGAAAATTAAAGCGGAAATGACTTCTGGCTACTAGATTCCACGTGTCCCTTTTTGGCGTACCTCATCTCAGTTTGGGAGAGGGATGCCCCCGTTGCTGTTTTGCTGCTAGCCCAAGTGCTGAGATTTCCCAGGGAAAAGATGTAGCCCGGGTATCCTAGAGCACGACTGATCCCACCTGAGGTGGCCTATTGATTAGAATAGTTGAAATTAGGGCACCTGGGTGGCTCAGCCACCTTTGGCTCATGATCCCAGGGTCCTCAGCTGGGAGCCTGCTTCTCCCTCTCCCTCTCCTGCTCCCCTGCTTGTGCTCTCTTGTTCTTTCTATCAAATAAATGGGTAAAAATCTTTTAAAAAATAAAAGGATACTTGAAATTCATAAGGTCTCATTCTCATTACCATGTGAGGGTGTCACGACAGCTTTTGTCCTCTTCTCAGGATTATATTGCCCCTGCAGAAATTTCCTTTTTTTATGCATTTGGAGACAGAGCTGTCAGTAGGGATCTCTCTTGGGCCTGTAAACCTTTGGTTTTGAGGCAGAACTCAGGAGACAATCTGGGGTGGAATTGGGGGAGGGAGAAAAGGGAATGCCTCTTGACTTTCAGGTTCTAGGATTCAGCATGAATCACTGTTGTGGCTTATACACTTGGAAGGGGTCAGGGGGCCAGCGGGGAAGTGGACTGGCTGACATGGCCTCAGAAGGTGTCAGAGGAATTCGTGAGCATTCAGTAATGGCAGGTGCTCCCGGGGAAGTCTGAAAGGCTTCCAAAAATAGAGATCCCCTGGGCTTCTCCGGGAGGTGGTGACTACAAACTTACTCTGGGTTCATCCTTCAGCAGACACCCCCCCACAAACGCCCGCTGGGCCTTCACTAACAAGTGTCCCTGAGAGGGGCCTTCTGAGTGCTAGTCAACTCAGGTGACAGGACCAACAGGGGGTCGCTGTTGTCTTGCCTCTTATCTCCTGTCCCCAGGCTTCCTGTGATGGATGGGTGAAGCCCCCTGGGGCTTCCGGGTTCTAGCTCCACGAACGAAGTATGCATTTGACCTCCCTTTTCTCTCATGCTTGTTCAAAAACTCTGACTTTCTTTGAGGTGGTGCACGCACAGGATTTTGGCTCAGAGAGCAGAAGACCCTTCAGCTGTGGTTTTTACCCACATATCAGCTGGTACCTCAGCTGAAATGGTCTAGCATCACCATGCCCTTGGCTTTGTGGCCATGGACCTTGCCCTTCCCAGCTTCCCCAGCCACCTTCATGTCCTCTGAGTGGTATTCTTTGTTTTGCAAAAAGCTTTCACTTTTGTGGTACTATCCGCATTAGACAGATGAGGAAACGGAGGCTTCCCAGCTTCCAAAAGTCTATGGTAAAGCGGGAACCAGATTATAAATCATCAGAATTCGTCCTCCTGAAATCAAACTAATGATCTTATAAAGCTCACGGGAGAGAAGGCTGATGTAAGGCACTTCCTGTTGATCAAGTAGCTATGCCTGAACTGGAGGGATTTTTGTATAATCCCCTGTATTCCAGCGCTTGCATGACCTGGGGCTGCAACTGGAAGACTGATGCTCTAAATAACATCTTGTACAAATAAAATAAAATATTATGTCCAACTTCACATCTGTGATGGACACCTTTATTTTTGCCACCCAGCCCCAGTCTGCTTTCTCCTGATATCTCAACTTTCCTAAGAGAAATCAGTCTGTATGTTTCACCTGCATCAGAAATGGGCATGTAATTCACACATGACCATTTGGAGCATTGCTTTCTCTTGGCCACAGTGATGATTTGAGGCATGAGTACATGGCCCAGTCAGATGCATTGAGACTCCTACTGTGATCATTAAGAAATAGGCACTCTCGGTGCGCCTGGGTGGCTCAGTGGGTTAAAGCCTCTGCGCCTCTGCCTTCCGCTCAAGTCATGATCCCAGGGTCCTGGGATCAAGCTCTCTGCTCAGCAGGGAGCCTGCTTCCTCCTCTCTCTCTGCCTGCTTCTCTGCCTACTTGTGATGTCTGTCTGTCAAATAAATAAATAAAATCTTTAAAAAAAAAAAAAAAGAAAGAGGCACCCTCCTTCACAGCACTTAAATCTGGGAGGATGCATGCCTGGAGTGTCTGGCAGCAATCTTGTCACCATGAGGAACCCGAGAGACAGTGTGTGGCTAGCTGATGATATCATTGGTCTCTGGCTATAATACTGACTTCCGAAATCCGTATTCATCTGGACTTCTTTGGTATGTGATCCAATAAAGGCCTTTATATCTTGGGCCAGTCTGAGTTGGCTCAAATGTCCTATCCAACGTAATATCTGTTCCACCAGAACCACCAGTCATTCCATTTCCATAAACATGTTCACTCCATTTCTAGCCAGTGGACTTAATCCTTGTCTCTGTCCCTGTTGCCAACTCACGTGGAAGTTAATTGAAGATTCTGGAGATTCATCCCCTGGTCAGATGAGTCCATTCATAGAATAAATGAGGGCAAATCACCAATGCCCAGAAGAACGCAGCCAGGCATCTTGTTTGATATGGAGTCTGTCTTTTTTACTTACTTGTACAAAGGAATATAGTCCTTCTGCCCAGCAACATCTTTGGTGGCTTCCGGTCTACACCTGGAGCCTGTTTCCTCCTCTACAAAATGAAAGAGATGGATCAGGCAATCTCTAAAAATCCTCTATAATTCTAGCATTCTGTTATACATCCATAAAGAAAATAAAGGAAAATGGCCTTATCCAAGAAGCGTGACCTGTGATCCGAGGGCTTTGGCATTTGGAAAAAGCCAGAAGTTTCAGAGAAATGTCGCTGATGGAGATGTGCTTGCACACTCTCCATTTACAGTGACCTGTGACCCTAAAAATGTCTCGATCTGGGAGAAAATACGGAAGAAGAAGTGAGAATAAGCATGGAGGTGGGTCTGTGTGGGGCATTTTCTCCTTTGTCCAAGGCCTCAGATCTGCAAGCAAGCGCCAAGCAAAAAGCAGCAGAGGCGGGCCCATTTCAGGAAAAACTTCTGCTCATACGGAGGCTCTGGGAAAATTGCGTCTGGAGAGCTAAGAAGCTTGGCCGTGAGTAATTTGTTTTTTAAATAGCTCTGTTAGTTGGTCCACATTGTGTTTTTCATTCCACCAGAGCCGAAGGTGGCGTTTCTTTTGTTTATAGTATTAGTGTTATATTATTGGTGATCTCATTGTTCTTGTTTGTGACATGTTTACCTCGGTAGGACAGTTATTGTAGGAGGCAAGTCGGGGGCCAATCTACTCACCAAACCTGCAGAACTAAAGAAAAAGACGCCAATCTATACTGCAGGGCGCATATTACTCCTCTCTTGGATTGTTAAAGTCTAATTATAGGCTGTTGATCCCAGTTAGAACCATTTATAAGCCTAAACACCATTCTGCCAATAGGTGTGTTTCGTTGTTATTGTTGTGTAAAACATAACATTTGCACCTTTGGGGGACTAGAACAGGTTAGTGTTCCCTGGGAAAGTCAGATGGAAATTAGGCTAAATGACTCAAAAAGGAAGGGGTGGAAGCAAGAGACCTCGATGTTTATTCATTAGGAATTTCCGAAACTGAAGACTATGAAGCTCTTCTTTCGGATCTCTGGCTCAAATGCCACTTCCTCTGGGAAGCTCTCCCTGACTGCCCACCCCCTACATTCTTGGGACAGCAGTTTCCCCTGCTCCCACATTCTGGCATTTATCATATGTCACAGGAGTGTGAGGATTATTTGTGTCTTTCCACTAGATGGAAGGCTGCCTGGCATGATGCATGGGCATTGAATAAATGTGTTGTGTAAGGTGTGTGTGCAGCGGTATCTGAGAATAGTCATCACACTACAGAAGACAAAGAAAACAAACAAGATGGATTAAACTCATGAGAAGTGTGAGGTACAGTGGTAAGGCAGTCAGTAGGTTATGAAATATAAGCAAAATGCACAAGATGTGTTCAGGACAGAGGATGAGTGACAGGTAGCTTGTGGGACACAGACAGAATTCACGTGGATTGTGTGTAAATCGGTAACCTGCATGATATGTTAAAGATGGTTAAAATGAATGGAACATATACTAGAGCAAACCAGAGTGCTAAGTATGGAAAGAAATAGATAAAGGGGGCAAGTTATAAGGTATGCTCATGCCATCTCGGGCTTGCAGCTATGTTATCCCCTAAATCGGATACCCACTGGTGACATCCATTATGGTCCCAGTTGTGCTCTGCCTAAGAAGCACAGCTAAAACCATAGCTGTTCAGCAGGCTAATGGATGAGCTCCTGCTGGGCCAGACAGACTTGGCAACGCAGCCCTCCAGTAGGGAAAGGGGGGGTCATGGCCTCGGGCACCTTCTGTCTATAGGGTCCTATTACTCACTCTCAATTCTGGTCCTTGGAACCACATCATTAAGTGGGAAGATTACTATAGAAAGAGAGAGAGAGAGAGACGCGTTGAATTTTACATAACCCAGGATTCAGGAGTGCTCCTCCCACCTGCTTATACCTTATTGTATTTGTGCTAATCTTCCCCATGTCTTTCCTCTTCCTGCTTGTGATGTGTATTCAGTAATCTGTGAGGTTCACGCATCTCAACTTGGTCTAAGAGCCCTTCTGTTCTGTCACCTCTAGAATAGCTTGCCTGGCAGTGATTTGGGAGGTAAATTTCCTTTACGATATACTGAAATAGTACATACACTACTATTGTGAATTACCTACTATGACTGCTGATTAGGACAAGGGGTAGAGTTAAACTAGTTTTTGGACCTATCGACAAGAAAACCCATTTCATAGCCCCTCAGCAAGTACGGACTGCGTTAAGTGCTGAGGATACATGGTAAGAAAACGGCCAGGATCCCTGTCCTCATGGAGCTCAGAGCAGAGAAAGGCAGTCTGACGATCAAGTGAATAAAGGCAGTTTTAATGGGGGTAAGTCCTGCAAAGAGAAGCCACATGGTCCTCTGAGAGCTTATGACAGCGGAATTTGACTCATTCAGACAGGGTCGAGTTAACAAAGCAAAGAGGAAAGTATAAATGTCCCAGGAGAGAGAATAACCTATTTAAGGTCACAGAGTGGGATCATCACATGAACCCTTTATTCAGCAGGTTGCACTGACCCCAGGGCCTGGCCCAGTGCTGGGTTTGAGAATAAGGAGGGGATAGACCATAGAACTTGAATCAAGACGAGTTCAAGAAAACTGTTAGGCCTGGAAGGGTCCTTGGAGGGCCTTGCTATCCTAACTCCCAGCACCTTCACCTAAGTACTTACTCTGTGATGCTGGCTTCTGTCACATCTAATACTCATTATGAGTTCAGCCCTTCCAGGACTAAAACCTGACCTCAAAATGACTGGCCACAGTGTCATCCTCCAACCATTAGCTGGAGGAAAACCTTTGATGCTTCAACTCAAACCCAACTGTCAAATCATGAGCTAGAGCATCACTGACATCTAGCTTTAGGAGAAAAAAACCAAGCTACCATCCCCTGCTGTAGGCTAAATCCTTTACATGCATTTTGTTTTACCTTTACAACAGCATTTGAGGTAACACCAGTGCATTAGGAGAGAAAACTGATGTTCAGAGAGAAACTAAGCCTGACCCATTTGGCTCTTAAGTGACAAAATTAAGACTCAAATCCAGGTCATTCCAACCCTCAAGCTGACACTGCCGTGAACATGTGGAAGTCCTCTCCAGGAAGGAGGTCCCTGCTGACTGGGCGGTCCATGTTTAGGAAGGTGGATTTCTGGGAGTATCTTGGTGCTGTTGTTGTGTTGATGGTATTGCGGTTTGGGAAATGTGGTGGTCTTCTGGCAACACGTGCTGGAAATGTTTGCAGACTAAATACTGTGATGTCTAGGTCTTGCTTCCAAATCATCTCTCTGAACGTGGGAGAGGGGCGGGGTAGAGTCAGTTGGGAGGGGGAAGGAAACAGATCAGCTGGAAGTTGATTACTTGCAGATCAGAGATGGGTACAGAGGACGATCATTAGAAAACCGTCTCTTCTCTTGTGTCCTTTTAACATTTTCCATACAACGTTTTACCAAACAAGTAAGTTGGGGGGCATGCTCCAGTGCCCACTCCTCATCTCCACATCCCGCAGAACTTCACAGTCGTATTTTCCTTTGGAATCAGAGGTGGTATAGAGCTGGTTCAAGAATCTGAATCACCAGGAAGGGGACCCTGGGTGGCCCAGTGGGTTAAGCAACAAACTCTTGGTTTCCACTCAGGTCATGGTATGGGGTCTTGAGATCAAACCCCAAGTCTCCCAGCCCCAGCTCAGTGAGGAGACTGCCTGAGACTCTCTCTCCCTCTCCTCCTGACCCTCCCCCCACCCCTAAGAATCTGCATCGCCAAAGATATAAAGTCCCACCACCCAACTAGCTGGCAGGGGGAAAGGAGGGGGGGTGGAAAGCACCTAATACATTCCACATACACATGGACAGAAGACTTTTTCCACGTTGGGGTCAGAACAGCAAGCCAGATAAGAACTACTCAATTCTGCTTCTTTCTTTCTTTTTCTTTCTTCCTCTTCCTCCTCCTCCTCCTTTTTTTAAGATTTTATGTATTTTTTGAGAGAGAGAGAGAGCATGGGGGGAGGGGGGACAAAGGGAGAGGGAGAAACAGGCTCCCTGCTGGCCAGAGAGCCTGAAGGGGGAGGAGGGGTTCATCCAGGACCCCAGACCATGGCCTGAGCCCAGGGCAGATTCTTAACCCACTGAGCTGCCCAGGCGCCCCCAGAATCTGCTCAATTCTGATGCCGACTCCCTGACTTACTAACTGAGCAGCGAGGGGCAAGTCGGTTTCTCTCTCCTGGGCCCTCAGTTTCCGTCTGTGAAACCGAGGGGGAGGGGGCCGCGGTAAGAAGAGCCCCCCCAAGGGTGATTGGGAGAGTGGAGGAGCCCTCAGAGCTGCCTCCGGATTCCGTCCTCTCCCACCGCGTCCCCCCGCCGGGGTTTTTGAGGGAAAGAAACTGCTTCACACAGAGACCGGAGCACAGGGCATCAGGGGACGGGCGTGTGACAACCGAGAATGTTGAGGCGTATTTGCCCTTCCTGTTCTTAAGATATGCGCAAGGGGCAGGGACACCGTGTGGTTGGCGGGGGGCGGGGAGGGATTGGAATTCTTTTTTAAAATCCGGTTGTATGTTGTTCTCCTTCACCTCTGAACTTGGGTGGGATTATCTGACATTGGGGGTCTCTAATCGGGGGCGACCAGGCCCGCTGCTGGAAGACGTGGCGGGCTTGGGGCAGCGGCGCTCCCCTACCAGACCCGGAAAGCCTGGAGCGACTCTCGGCCTGTCTCTGGGGACAAGGCGCCCCCCTCCCCCGCCGCCCCGCCGGGTGGGAGGGCGCCCCGGGGTGCGCGGGCGGCGGGCGAGCTTCCTGCCGCTCGGCTTCCTGCCGCCAGGGGGCGCCCAGCCCAGCCAGGCCCGGGGACGGGGCGGCGGCGGCAGGGGGACGCGGGAGCAGGAGGCGAGCGCCGACCTCACCGGAATGTTCACTCCCCGCACCACTAGGGGAACCCTCAGCGGGGCCCCAGGGGAGGCTCGGGGTTAGGGCACAGAGTGGGGGGCCCCAGGGGTGGTCTGAAAATCGAGGGTGACTTGGGGGACAGGGCTGGATGCAGACTCGCGCCCATCTGGTGCTGGTTAAATATTTGCTGACTCCGGGACAGCTCTGGGGAGTCCAAGTGCACTCCCCGGCGTCAAGGTAGCTGACGGTCTCCTAAAGAGGGGCCCTGCACCGCGAACCCGAACCCTGCAGTTACGCAGTACACCGACTCGGGTCCATGTGAGCTTCCCTTTAGGGCAGGGGGACGAGGGACCCCTGCGCGGCGTGGGCACCGCCTGGAAGGGTCCCGAAGCCTCCCGGCTCCTCGTCCCTTCCCTCCTCCCCGGAACTCACTACGCGTGGCCTCAGCTGCGATCTTAAATGGTTCCTACCGCCGCGCTGAGCCTCCAGGGAGGGAAGAGAAGTTTTTCCCTCCGGGGACCTTTGTCCTGGCGCCCAGTCCGTGGCGCTCGAGCGGTTCAGTCTGATCCGAGGCCTCCGAGGGGACCAGAGACGACCAAAGGGGGCTAGAGGACGCCCCTGGCACTAACTGGTTGAGTGGAATTGCCTGCCGCGGCCCGCGATTCCCGGGAGCGCTTCTCGCCTCTGCCAGTGCCAAGGCAGGGGAAAGGGCAGCTTAGAGTTAGAGACTGAGTGGAAACCCAAGAGCAAAGTCTTCCCCCTTTCTAATGTCACACAACGTTAGTGGTTCGGAGCTTGACCTTTGAAGGAAACCTCACTCCAAGTCCCTGCTCTACCCCTGATCAGCTGTGTGATGTTGGTCAAGTTTCCTCTCTCTCTGAGCCCCGGTTTCCTGCTCTGTGAAATGGAGATTTAAAAGCAAACAACTTCTGTGGTCTGGCTGGATATGTGAGCTGTTAGGCCCAGGGTTCTCATGGCGGTCAGAGCCAGATGGAATCACAAGGGAGGATGGTTAGCTTCCTAGACCTGCAAGAAGTCATCCCGCATGTACCGTATGGGCCCTGCTCTATGAGGCTGAGAACCGTCCAGGTCCAATCCTGCTCTGTATCCACTCCTCCTGAAACTGGAGATCAGGAGATGCCCCAGTCCAGTGCTGCTGGAGCCCACCCTCCAGGAGGCTTGCTGGAATTTTTTCCTGTAGGGTCACCTGTGATAATCAGTAGGAACTGAACATACGCTAACACCACGAAGACATCCAATTAATCCTCACAACATCCTGAAAAACAAACAAGGAAACTGATGCACAGAGAGGCCAAGTCACTGACGCAAGGTCACACAGCCAAGTATGTGGCCAAGTTGGAACCCCAACTCCATCTAATTCCAGAGCCTGAGCTCCTTCTTTAAGTCTCGTCTAAACACCTACCTCCCCTTCAGCTCAGCCCCCAAAGCCTGGGACCGACCACCCAGTTGGGATGGGAGAGGATGACCAGTCCTGAGGCCTGGGCCCCTCTATCCACCCTGGCATCTGGTGCCCAGAGTGGGTTGGAAAAGGAGGCAGTCTTCTTCCTGGAACCTTCAGGAAGTGAAGACCGGAATGGACCACTGGGAAAGGAAGGAGTGGGCTGGGTCACTGGGTCCCTCCCAGGTGGACCTCAGGGATTCAGGGATTCCGTCCTGACACCTTGGTAGGCGTCAGGAGGTGCTCTGCCCACCTCTCCCAAATCAAGGTGTGAGGAGGAACTTGGCCCTGCCATCCTTTCCTTTCTTCTCTGGAAAGCCCATAACCCCAGATGCCCTGGGAGCTGGTGTTCCTTAAAGAATGACCATTCTCAGCCTCAGATGAGTCTCTGTGTCGTCGACAAGTCCCTTCCCCGCTCCTCCTTGCCCAGGCCGGTAGTGGGGGCCTCCTTGGGCGCCGCGCATCTCTAGCCCCCTCCAGGAGACATCAGCCAGGACTCGGACGACAGAGTCAACAAGGGGCGTGGGCCACGCTGGAGGCCTGGCTCAGGCAGCCGCTGGCTCCCTGGGTCTCTTTGGGGGTGTTGAGTGCTTGAGGAGGGGGCTGGAAGGCTTTGAGCAGGGCAGGAGGGGAGAAAAGGTCTGTCCCAGCCGCGCAGGAGGAAAGACCCGCCACCGCTGAGCGGGGCAGTTGCGACGCGGGATACTAGGGGGCAGTGCTGCTCAGCGAATGCGGCCGAGCCTCCGCTGCAGCCCGGGCCCGCGTGCTCGTGGACACCCCTCCGGTCCCTCAACGCTGCAAAGTTGCTCCCCGAGCGCTGCTGAACCCAACTGGCCTCTCACCCCCTAATACCCCCTAAAGGGAGCACGCTCCTCTCCCTCCGCGCGCCGCGATCAGTGCGGCCGGCCCGAACGTCCCTGCTCGGGGAAGACCGCAGCCCCCGGGTGGCTCTCTGACCACCGACTTGCCCTCCAGCAGCGCCAGCTGCGGCGGCGGGGTGCGCCAGGGTGGGGTCACCTGGAACACGGGCTTCGAGGGGACGTCTTCAGCCCGCGGAAATGCAGACGCGAGAGAAATCGGGCGAGGTGGGCCGTCTGCAGTCGATAGACTTTGGATTTACGTGGATATCCGCCCCGGGAAAGCTCGGCTGCAAGGCCCAGGCCCCGATGGGGGCTCTTCCAGGGAGGCGGGGGTGGGAGGGTTGACCTTTGGCGCCCGCACCCAGCCCCAGGCCCACCCCCCACCCCACCCCGGAATCAGGGATGTGTTAGGGAAACGCCTTTCCTTCTAACCTAAGCCAGGTTGTGTCCGGCTTTAAAATCTGCAGCCGCGGTGGGCCGACCGGTGACGGGCTCCGGGCTTTTCAACCCCGCGGGTCTCTGAACCCCACTGCCTTTCCCGCCCCAGAGGAAGAGGTCGAGCCCTCCGGGTTCTGAGGCCAAGTGTGAGCACAGGGAGCCTGGTGAAATTTAAACAGGACATGATTCTCTCTGGGCACGGCCTGCTTTTACTAGAATTTTTGTTTTTCTCTTTCTAATAGCCGCTTTGCAAAATATAAAATAAAAAAGCAGCGACATGTTGGTGGTTGAATGCTAGTAGCTGTGTGTTCTTTGAAGAATTCACACCTTAAAATTGCTTTCTATGAACCCAGAGGAAGAACTTATAAACCACCGTTATGTAATTTGAAACCATCAATAGCCCCTCTTTAAGGCCGTCTTTATTGTGGGAAGTCAAGGTAATGATTTTGTCGCTAATTTCATCCCAATGTACAGCGTCGCTTTTATAGCCTTTCAAAGGTAAGTGAAAGCCATCAATCTGGGACCCTTTCTGTGGCCGATTAACAGTTTAAACTGGTTTTCTAACCCTGTCACAACTATTGGGCCGATAAACAGGATTTCTGGGGAGGCATTAGCAAGTCTGTAAATAGATCATTTTTTAAAAACTCGGCAATTCTGAGCTCCTCTGGCAAAAATAAAACACAGGTCCACTGGGTGGGGTGTGTGTGCGTGTGTGTGTGTGTGTGTCACCTCCAAGAAATAGTTACCAACGACTTTCAAGAGCTGTTTGTGTTCTGGTTATGATGATGATGATGATGATGATTGTCATAATCTTAGGAGAAAGTGAATAACAATCTGAGGCCACAGGGTTGGAAATCAATGGCTTGTAGGCACTGCACTGACTCTACCTTATGGTAGGAAATGTCCTCCCTTTAATCATTAGCAAAGCCGGCAGCTACTGCAAGTCTTTTTTGATATAGAACCATCCAAACAGAAAAATCTGATTTTTTTTGCAAGGGTTACTAATTTTTAAATTGAAGCAAAAAGGCAAACTGGACAACATGAAATCTTTTCAATTTGTTTTTTAAATTAAATTTAGGCCCAGTCCTACATGAAGTGTACTTTAAATGCCGCCGATTTTCTCTGATGGAACAGTAACCTCTAACTCCCGACCCCCGTTGCGGACCGCCCCGCGGACTGCCCCGCTCCCCGGGTCACCTGAGAGTTATCTTCGGGTGCAGGCACGGCCTCTCTCTCCAAGGGGAGGGCGCAGCTACCCCTCTGCAAAGCCAACGGGAAATTGTAAGTAGGCGTGAAACTGTCAAGAGGCCCAGCCTGGCGCCCACCCCCGCAAGACACTGGGGACGGCGACACCCCCGGGCCTGGAGTGCCACCGACTTGCTGCTCTGAAGCCGTGGGCAGGAAAGCTTTGACTGTTCTGTCCTCCCTGCCCCCTCCCGCGCGGGGTTCCGGGGTTTAGGGCCCCGGCCCGGGAGGAAAGAGCGAGAAGGCGCTTCTGGGCTCGCTGGGGACGCGGCCGCGGCGGAGCCCGTGCCAGGCCCCCATCCTCGCGGCCCGAGGCGGGGCGGGACGCGGAGGCGAGGTCTTCCGGCGGGCGGGACTCCAGCCCCGGGAGGGACCTCGGCGCTCCGAGCCCCGCCGTCGGCGCGCGGGAAGTCGAGGCGCGCGGGCCGCCTCCCTCCGCGCCCTGTTCTGCGGCCCCACGTGCGGGTCCGCGCCAGGACACTGAGGACGCCGCCACCCGGGACAGGTGGGCGCCTCCCCCGCGCGGAGGAAGGACTGCGGCGACCGAGAGGGCCCGCGGGCCCGCGCGATTGCCTTTTGAGCTCGGCCGCCACCAGCAAGAGGCACAACTCGCAGCCCGTCTCCTACCCTCACTCCCGGCCCGGCCCGGCCCCCGGTGCTCAGGGAAGCTCTGATGGCCCTGTCTCCTCCCTTCCTGCAAATGCCACCTCCAGTAAAACGCGCCCGCCCCAGCCAGCCTGGCGAGCCACCGGGCCCCGGGGCTGCCCCTGCAGCCGCTCAGTCTCGCCGGGTGCGGATCCCCGGCGGAGGCGGAGGAGAGAGGCGGGCAGAGCACAGCGTCCCCGCGGCGGCCGCACCGGCTGGGGCTCGGTGTGGGGGGGACAGTGGCCGGCCGCCGGGCGAAGGGGCCCAGCTCGGCCGCGGAGGGCGGCCTGGGGTTCCTTGGCGCCCTCCAACAGAGCCCAGTCCGGTCCTCCCGCTCCAGACGCAGCTCGGGTCCGCCCTACCTCTCCCAGCCCCCGTCTGGCTACGCTCTCCGCCTCCGGCCTTTCCTTTCCCTCCTAGGGTTTCCACCCCCAGCTTATCTCCCTGACTCCTCTCCTTCCCCGACTCCTTTCCTCCCCACCTCGTCCCCCGCCCTCTACTGCGGTTTTATCGCACAGACTTCCAAGCAACCCCCCTAAACCCAATAAACCCCAAATGTAAGCACTGCCCAGATCTGGGTACCTATCCTGTCGCTTCTAGAAGGCAAACTGACACCGGGTGGATTTGGATCGGCTTCCTCAGAGAGGCCAGAAAGCTTTCAGATATTCTAAGTCAAGAGACAGCTGGCAGTTCTCTTAGCATCTCTGCAGCGACTGAGGACTCCTTTCTTCGTCCCCAGACATCCCCAGCCCAGGGGCGTTAGCCCATTGCTCAGATGGAGGACGCGCAGCGGGGAGGTAATCCCAACTACAGTCAACTTCATTTTACTCATGTGGTGGATTTCAGTCCTTTGAATACTCAACCTCCTGTTTCCCCTTCCTCTTAGTTGATTTCTGACATTTCCTTGGATGGTTTAAGTCATAGGAGGAAGACAAGGCAAAGATAACCACATAGTTTTCAGTAGAGTGCAATAAATCGCAGCCTGGAATTACAGCCACAGAACTATCACAAATGAAACTGTGCTTGTGAAAATCTGTAACCCTAGCTATGTAATTTGGAGCTCGTCCTGAAAAAGGATATTGCACAGGTGAAAGTGATTTTACAATTGCTTCCATATTTTTAATATTTTTCTAAATTGTCGAGAGGACTTTTCTTGAATACAAGGATGAATGATTCAGCCTGGGAAGTTTGCTGTAGGCTTAGTCATGGGAGTACGGCTCCACTTATCATAAATTGCCTTTAAAGTGTATATTAAAGTGATTGAAATTTGTTTCCTTAAAAAAAAAGTAGTCTCTGAAGTTGAAGATGTTCTACCCTAACCAAATAGACTTTTCTGAAACTTTAAAATAATTCTCATAAACTTTTTCTTGGAGAAATTTCACATTAAACACAATGATTCCAGAACGCTTTTGAAAACAGGAGTTGAAACACAGCCTTCTAAACCACCAATTTCCCTGCCTGATTTTTTAAGCTGAGCCTTTCCCTGGGTGCCTGGACCTAGCTTTTATTGAAGCAGATTTTCCTGAGGGAAAATGTGCATTCCTGGAAACCTGCTTTAGGGCGAGTCTTGAAGTGATGCAGGTTGAGGCATCCTACACCTATCAAGGTGCACAAGCTTTGGGATGCGGGATCAGTGCAATATGCCCAGCAAATATTCTAGGGATGCTGACCCGTTGAGGGAGAGGCAAAATCTCCTAGCCATATTCATGCAAGACGAAGACAGAATTCAAAAACGGTTCCTCGTTTTGCAGGACACACTCAGATATGGACGAAGAGGAGGCGCTGAAATCGGAATTGTCCAAACTGTATATATACCTTTATGTTCATTAATAATTATCATCCCTTTTCCATAGCTCGTTTTGTTTGGCCAGTCCTGAGTACCTGGGGACTTACCGGAGAACTGTTTGCTTTGGTTTCTCCCTATTGTTAGGAACATCTTGAACTGAGTCTACCTAATCCAAATCCTTATGTTTTAAATTTGTTCGTTAGCAACTAGATCAACAAACTGAAGTTCTTCTGTCCCTACATAATTTTTACTTCCCCCCCCTTACCTTTATGCCTGTACTCCAAAGTAGTTCTTCTTGATTATTATTCTCCCCATTTATTCTCTTGACCACTTGAGGTTTCTATGACAGTGATTTACATTACTGATCCAATTTCCGAAGCACCTTCGAAATTAACTGATGCCTTTTATCACTCACTGGACTATCTTTTCACCAAGGAGCTCTTGTTAACCCAGAAAGGTGAAGGAGAAAAATGAAATAATCATATGCAGGTAACTGGAGGTGAAAGCATCTCATGGCTGTTGTGCTCCCCCCACCCTGCATGAATGTCTTTAAATTAAAAATATCAAATTAATTACTGTAATAATAATGTAAATTGCCACCCTCTATGGGGTATGCAGGTCAGGATCCTTTTCTGCTAGCAAGGCTATAAAACACATAGAGTGGCCATACAAAACATCCAAGAGTTGTGTGTGTTTAACCCTGAACACCTAGCTCCTATTAACTAGTGATCTATCAGGCATCCTTCTTTATGTAGAAAAACCTGACCTTAGAGGAAAAGGAAAGCTCAGAGGGACAACCTGACAGCTGATATGAAATAGTTCTTTTGTTGGAATACATGAAGGGAACTCCACCATCACAAATTGGTATTTCCATGTCCTGTGTCAGCCCCAAGGAAAGAGAATTTAGAATGGGAGGGGAAATGGCAGTTATCAGGAAACGAAATGCTTGCCCAGAGAATTCTGAGCAAATCAATCAGCAGTCCAAGCAGGAAGGGGTTGTTGGGTTTTGTTGTTGTTGTTGTTGTTGTTTTTTAATATCCACTTCCCATTTGTTTTACTCAATTCAAAAATTTTTCCCAAGAAGAAAATACGCTTGTAAAATGTCTCATTAACAACAAAGATGAATTGGACCTCATCTTTTGAATGCCATGCAGCTTTAATGGAGATTATAGAAGTTTGTGGAATGAAAGAATACTGCCAGCCTGTATTCGGACTAGTTTCCATCTGTGCGGTAGGGTCTGAGCTGTGTGTTCTACAAAAGCTTCAGTTGATTGAAGGATGACTTTGGTCCTGAATCTTCTTTTATTTTTGTCTCAAATATGAAAAGATGTTTATTTTCGAAAATTTCACATTTTAAATAATTTCTATTTAAATTTTTATCTGGTTTAAATTTTTATCTGATTCCAATTATGTTTTGAGATAGGTAGTAGACAGTCTCTACATTTAGTATTATTTTACCAAGAAAAAAGGCAAAAATATGGATGGTACTGATTTCCATATCAAATGATGGATTCCTGGTGTCATCCTTCAGGCATCCCTGATTAATTCTTACAAAATAAAGGGGTTTCCCTTCAACATGTGTGGACTTTACCCATACAAAGTGTGTCAGTGTGATCTGCAGTCATGAAATGAATAAAGGTGGGGGTGGGTATGGGGTTAGGGAGATCTCAGCCGGTCCTGAGGAATGATGCGGTGTTTTTATGGAAAGCCTGTTTTGTCCAGCAGCTGCTGAAATTCAAAATGGTCCCCAAAGCCTATCCCTGAAGCCAGAGGTTCAGCCACAGTGGCTCAGCTAGCCTCTGTACCCCGCCCCCCACCCAACAACTTCCCAGCCCAGAGCACCTCCAAATGCAAGACTTTTATTACAGAATGGAAGCTGCTGGGAGGGGCTCAGTTCCAGGATCCACGGTTTTTGCTTTAAAAAGAAGGTAGCAGTTCAGCCCCCTGTTTGTTTTTGCTGAGCACCTCGGTTTTGCCTCCACATTTCTCCACCAGCAGGAGACCATTACCCGAGACAATGTTCTATTCCATTGTCGTTATGTCCTACGGAACTAAAACAATACTGTTTGGCCTCCCAGGCGACAGGGATTTGTTCTGTTCTTCCTTAAGCAGAGTTTCCGACTGAGTTTCTGACCCAGTCACTTGATATCCAGCAGGGATACCTGGCGACAATTTTTTTTTTTTAATCTGCTATCTTGTGTTTTGTAATTTCATTCTCTGAGAAATAGCCCAGAAACTCAATTCTCAATCAAGAAGAATCACACCATGGTTAGGGGAAAGGGGGTTTGCTCAAGCTGCATGAGTTCTATAATTTAAATCAGCTAGATAGGATTTATTTATAGTTGTCTTATTTTTTTGTTTTGTTTTGTATTATTGAATAGCAAACCCTAACAGGTTTGTAATATTGTATTGTTGATTATCAAACCCTAAAAGGTTAGAAACCACGGGATCTCAGTTATTTTCCGCTGGGCCATGATGTTTCCTTTCTGTTTATTCTCTTTTAAATACATAAGTAAATGTTGTATGCATACATATAATATTATACACATAATATTATGACATATCAAGATTTCTAACATTCATGACACATAATGATAAACATCAACTCTCTGAAGCTATTTTTTCATACTTGAAGTCTTCCGTATAAGCAGAACGAGCCCACAGAATAGGAAAAAAAAAACCATCTGATCTGCACCCAGCATCTGTCTTTATATATGGTTACACAGGCTGCTATCACTATCTTCACTGGGAAAGCATTACGTAGCTTAACGCAGGTGCAGTGGTAGAAAAATTTGTTTGTCCAGAAGCTAAAGAGTCAGTAGAACACTTAGGACGGTGTTTTGCCCTTGGATGTGGGCAAACTAATCCCCAGTAACCCTCCAGTAGTTCTTGTCACTTTACTGCTTGGGTTTAGCTATGAGTAACCTGGAAAGTGCAAATGTAACTAACAGCTGCTTGTAATGAAAGTGTAATTGACCAAGAGGGGCTACCAGAGGAGATTAAGCCTCTTGCTAATGAGTTCATTCGCTGATTTGCTTATCTTTGAGTTGGTAATAAATAGTCCCTGTCTGTCACAGTCCCCCCATGTCCACATCTGGGCAAACCCTCCTTCAGGAGGCTAGTAGAGAAACAGTTCACAGCCCAGGTCTTGGAGAACGAGAGCACCATTGCAGGAGATGAGATGGAAAAGCACGTAAGAGGTAGGGCTGCAGAGGCAAGCAGGCCTGTGTCTGAATACGGACTCCCCCATTTCCTCTCTTGGTGACTCTGAGCAACTTACTAACCACTCTGAGCTTCTGTTGCCTTCGCTCTAAAAATAGAGGAAATAATAGTAACAGTGCCTGTTCTTTATTAGGGAAACTTAAATGACAAGATGCATGTAAACCATTCAGTACTTGGCATTAGTGATCAAAACAAAGGACCACCCCTGCCCATCTAAGCCACAACCCTAGAATTCTTGACAGTCTTGCCCCTATCACTAGGAAGAATGTCCACTCTGTGGAGATTGCAGTCACTTGTTTTACTCCTAGATCACAGGAGCCTTGTTGTCATGGACAAGTGAAACTTCATTTACTTTGCTTGTGTAACACCAGGGCATTTGGCTTGCAAGAAAAAAATTGTGCCTAGCCTGCTCTGCCATGGTTCTGATCAATTACACTCCTCGATGACTCTGTTGGGCACTATGCGTGCCCTTCCTCTCCTTAGATCCAATTCCTACATCCCTTATTCTGTGTTACCTGTGGCTTTAGAAGCCTTCCCATCACGTGAGCTGCTTTCCTTTCACCGCTGTTTCTTTGACTGAAGCCTGAGCCCTGTTGCTTTACCACATTGGTCACAAGTTCAGGAGAGAGATCCCTGCTTTTGAGAACATAGTCTAGCTATGGGTACAAATGTGCATGAAAAGAAGACCAGCAGCAGAAAGCAAGGCATGAAATGGAATGAAAACGTGGTCAAGATGGGACGCGCTCTGGCAGATCACCCTCTGACCCTCATTTTGCTCATCCAAAAAGCTGGAGGGAACCCTCCACGGCCAGCAGCGATCCTAGAACTTCAGTGGAAAAGAGATACCATGGTCCATATGGAAGCTTCCTGTCCAGTGCAAATCAACTATACAAGAAACGAAGTGAGAGGCATTATGGAATCACAAGCTGCGGGAAAAGAACAGAAGTATCACACGCCCTTAAAAGGTGACTGGAGATGATAAACATTGTAGTCAAAAGCCTGGCATCTGGGTTCATCTGAGGTCGGGGAGGAGGGGGTTGCAGTGGGATTAGGTGCACAAAGGGCCTTGGATTAGGTTGGCGTGCTTTGTCTTACGTTGAGGGATGGCCGTGATCTCATGTTCGTAAATTTTGGTGTGTGCGTACGCATGTGCATGCACACGTACACAACACAAACGACTTTAGTTATTGGTCTTAAAAGTTTCGTTTCATAAATGAGGGACTCAGTTGGTTAAGTGTAGTACTTTCGAGTTCGGCCCAGGTCATGATTTCAGGGTCCTGAAATCAAGCCCCACCTCCGGCTTCTAGGCTTAGCTCAGTGAGGAGTCTGCTTGAGGTTCTCTCTCTCTCTCCCCCTCTGCCCCTCCCTTGACCAGCCCCCCCCCCCGCCACCAGTTGTGTGTGCACACGCACGCATGCTATCTCTCTAGAATAAATAAATAAATCTTTTTTTTTTTTTTAAAGTTTTGGGATGCCTACGTGGCTCCATTATTAAGTCTGCCTTTGGCTCCGGTCATAGCCACAGGGTCCTGGGATTGAGCCGCATTGAGCTCCCTGCTAGGCCCAAAGCCTGGTTCTCCCTCTTCCACTTCCCCTGCTTGTTTTCCCTCTCTTGCTGTCTATCTCTCTGTCAAATAAATAAATAAAATCTTTTTAAGAAGTTTCATTTCACAGATAAGAAAACTGAGACTAAAGAAGGAAATGCTCCTAGAATCAAACAGCCTCTTGGCAGTCAAACTAGTGCTTTATCTGAATTGTCTCCCCCTCCCCCCTCCATCTGTATTTTCCCTATCCTCTGTAAATCTTAGCAACGTTTATGAGTCCTCTCCCTCCCTCACCCTCGTACTCAATCAGGCAGCAGGTCCTGCCAGCTGGACCTCCTAACTGTGTTCTGAGTCCCCCCACTTTCCCTTGCCCTTGATCGTGTCCTCCTTCCCCAGCAGCTCTCCACCACCCGTGGGGGGTCCGGGCAGTAGAGGGCTGCATGGCTGTGGCTCCCAGTTTTCCGGTTGGGTCCGAACTGAGAAAGCACTGTCTTTATTCACATGGAAAACAGAAGTGAGCCCTGCACCTGTTACACACACTTCACAAGGCTCTTATGTGGATAAACGTGAAGGTACTCGGAGAGCAGGAAGTGTGCTTTGTATCTGCATGGGTGAAGAGGGAGGTGTATATTCGTGCTTCTACAAGGATTGTTCTATATAACAGGCATATACACTCCTCTCGTGTCCCGCAGTGCTGTGTCCAAATCGCTAATGGAACATCTCAATCTCTCAGGTGTGACAGATCATCATAGGTCTGCCTGATCCCCCTTGCTAGCTGGGAATCCCTCCATGGTAGGAGCCCAGTCTGAGTCACCTTCACATACCCCTCCAGGCTGGGCCCGCGGGGACGGAGCATGTGCTCTGCTGAATAGTGTTGAATGGACCTTTATACAAAATAAGTCTGTGCTCTTGCTGCTGTTGTGTCCAGTCCATGTGTGTGCCTTTCCTCCTGTCCCCATGGATGGAAGGGACCCCCTTCTCTGGGACGCCCGTCCTTCAATGTCTGGCTGAGTCCCACGTCTGCAGAGAAGCCGTGCTCCACACCAGCTCTCCTCACTCAGCCCTTCCTTTCTTCAGAACTCCTTCCCCACTTGGAGCCACAAAGCTCAGCCCTGAGGGATGTCTTCACTCATTTGACACATTCATGGAAGCTTGGAAGTGACCTGGACAAGAGCCACCATGTCTGGGAGTCTCCTCCTACAGCACAGGAGGCTCCTAGTTCCCTGGGGCTGTACCAGCATATCACCTAGCAGCTAGATGCTCAGTAAATATTTGCCAGTGAACAAATGAAGACCCTCTTTAGTGGGACCCCTGCTTGCACTCTTAAACTCCTATGAGTTATTCTTCACAACACTAATGAGATCCTTTGAAAGCATGAATCAGAATACAAACCTTCATATGGCTTCCCATTGCTCTTAGAATAAATACAAACTTCCTTCCCCCGACCTATGAAGCTTTCTATGACATGGCCCTGTCCTTCTTTCCAAACCTCTCTACTCCACTCTCCCCGACTCAACCAAGCCAGCCTTCCTTCTGCTCCTCTAATACGCAATATATTTCTGCCTCAGGACCTTAACTTAACTTCCTCTGCCTGGGAACCTCTTCCCCTGGTTCTCTATGTGCTTGGCCAAAGTAGTCCCAATAACACACCGTATCACTATTGCCCGAATACTTAGCACTGGCTGAAGTGGGACTGAGTTTCTGTGTTCCTTGTCTGTTGACACCTTCTCCCCCTGGATGGTGGGAGCTTCTGGTCTAACAAGCAATGCCTTTGTTTGCTTTTTCACTGCTGTGTGTCTCCAGCCACTTAACCAAACATCTGGCAATTAATAGGTGCTCAGTAAATTAATGAATGGGGAAAAAATTGTATCACACTGTAATGGACTAAATTGGATCCCAATCCCCCACACAAATTTATATCTTCAAGCCCTAACCCCCATTGGAGGTGGAGCCTTTAGGGAGGTAATTCAGATTAAATGAAGTAATAAAGGGGGGGGGCTAGTCTGACAGGACTGGTGGGCTTAGAAGAAGAGGAAGAGACACAAGGGCTTTCTCTTTCCTCAAAAACACAGAGGAAAGGCAATGTGAGGACAGAGGGGAAAGTGACTGTCTACAAGCCAAGCAGAGAAGACTCACCAGAAACCAGCCTGGCAGCACCTAGGTCTCAGACTTCTAGCCTTCAGAACTGTGAGAGAATAAATTTTTATTGTTTAAGTCCCACAGTCTGTGGTATTTTGTTATGGCTCCTAGGAAACTAATACACACACACACACCTGTCACTAATTAGCTGACCAGCTTTGGACAAGTCAATGTGCCTTAGTTTCCTCATCTCTAAAATGGGACCAGGAGTAGCCCCTGTTTCGTAGAGTTCTGGTGAAGATTAAAGGGCACTCTGTTAGGGCCAGCGATTGTATTAGTGATAGAGCGGTTTCAGTCAATTTTGTGAATAACAGCAGTAATGCCGAATTTTAGAGCTCCCAAGTAGAATATGAGAAGAAAATGTCACCTGAGGAAAGAGATGGCTTGGGAGGCGCTAGACAAATGCCGGTGCAAAGCGACAGGGGAGGAAGAGGAGATACTTTGGGGAGACAGGCTGGGAGGAGGGACTGTGTGATGTGTTCAGGGAGACAAAGAGGGTAGTCTAGTTTGGGCAGAATCTGGACAGGAGAGAGCCCAGGTTTGGGGGTTGGTTTTTTGTTGTTGTTGTTGTTGTTGTTGTTGTTGTTAGTTTTGTTTTGTTTTGAGAAAGAGGAAGAGGGAGAGCAGAGGAGGGGTAGAGGGAGAGAAAGCATCTCCAGCAGACTCCCTGCTGGGCATGGAGCTCAATGCTGGGTTCCATCCCAGGGCCTGGAGATCATGACCTGAGCTGAAATCAAGTCAGGCACTTAACTGACTGAGCCACCCAGGTGCCCTGAGAGCCCATTTTTATTTGCACAAAACACCATTTTTAATTTTTTTAAATTTTTATCTACTTGAGAGAGAGAGAAAGAGTGAGTGAGAGAGAACATGAGAGGGGAGAGGGTCAGAGGGAGAAGCAGACTCTGCTGAGCAGAGAACCCAACTCGGAACTCGATCCCAGGATTCCAGGATTATGACCTGAGCCGTTGCTTAATCAGCTGAGCCACCCAGGCACTCCAAAACACCTGTGTTTTAGAGTGAGCGAGGAATGAACAGACATTCTGAGCATGTCTTTCATGGCTGCTGATTCCATTCCCTTTACCAGCAGCTGTCACTTCTCGCCCCCCAGGGCACCGTGCTCTTTCTCCAATTGTCAGCACACTCCACGTCTCTCATTCTCCAAGCACCCACAGAAGGAACATCCTGGAAAGCAGGTGCCTCTCTCCATTTTTTAGCCCCTGTGCTATGTCGTCCCACGTCTGCTCCTCTGTCCCTCCCTCCCTCCCTTTTCTGGCCTGCAAAGATTCGTTCTGGAAAGAAGATTTTAAATAGAATGTTCCATTTACTGTCAAGTCAGTTCTGTAACCAGAATCATTTTTTGTCTGGTTTTATTGTTTTCAATTCTCCTTTCCCACAAAACTGGAGCAAAGCTGGGGTCTGAGTGTTCAGGTCATTCATTGTCTTTATCTTTCTTCTTTGCTCTTCTCCTATGGTTCATGAACTGGCCTTTGAACCTGTGGACACATCCTCGTGTTCTCCTGCTGCTCTCTGTCTGGCAGTGTAAACAAACACCCGTCTCCTGGCTCTGCTGTTGACTTTCTGGGCGCAGGACAGAGAATACAGGCCTTAGAGCAGAGAAGAGGGGCTGGCCTCCTGACTGTTTCTGCTTCCTCATCACTCTGGGCTCCCTGAACTCACTTGTAAAGTAGTGCGGGTTTTGGGGAAGACCAATGCGTAGCTCTAGCCCACCCACAGTGTGTTGGGTGGGTGTCATTGTTCTCACTATTTTCTCTACCCGACTGTTCTATTCTCTTACATTCTCTGGCTTTGTGGTGCCTGGATCTCCAAGTTGAGGAGGAAGAGGGGATGGGGCTCAGTTGCTTTCAGGGCTTTTCTCCCCACTTGGGGTGTCCCTGATGTGACTTGGCATTCTAACTACTCCACGCATGGCCCAAACCCCAATGGGCAGTTTTGTGAGATGTTTTCCAGAAACAGCAAGCAGTGAGGACCTGGGTCTCCAGTTTTGCTAGCTCCTCGGGGAAATGGCAGCCTGCACCCCCAGCTTCTGGTGCAGCCCAATTAGCAGACACATCTGATGCACCTGCTCCCTCCAGCATCCTCTTAGATCCAGATGCCTCCAGGACCAAGCTGGTGATGCGAATGAAGGGGCCAGCCTGGTAGACACTTCCTATCTCCAGCTCATTACTGATGTGAAAAAATGAGTCCAGTGCAACCCAAATCGCCTAATTTTTCAAGAGGGACTTGGAGTTCAAGGGTTTAGGTAAAAATCCCTTTATTTTGAAGACACTGAAAATTAACTCAAATGGAAAAAAGAATACAACATGGACCAAAGAGAACACGAAACTGCAGCCTGGATTTGGCTCCGGTTTTTGGCCTCTGTTTTAAAGTAATCCACGGGGCTTATTGGTAAAGGCTCAGCATGACTGCTCTCTGTGACTTACTTGCATTTTCTCTGGGGCCTTGTCTAGATACCCAGCAGCAATCATGGCAGACGACTCTGCCATCAAACAGTCTCCACCTAAGGGCCCATTTGGGCTAGGCTGACCACGTGTGGCCCCAGAATTTGAGAATGTTAGAGCTGGGATCACCAGTGCCGGTTGGATCGCTGATCTCTGTCCTCCTCTTCCTTCAGCCAAAAAAGAAAGTGAGGGTCAGATGGAGTAGGCTCTTGTCTGGGGTCACTCAGCCTCTTAGTGACCAAGTTGGAACAAGAGTACAGTCTCCCAACTCCTGGTCCTATTTTCTTCCTCTTTTTCTAGCACTTCCATTTCTAGCTATAAAATGATGCTCTTTGCTTCAACCCCAAATACATTCTCCTAAGAAGTGGCATTCCTCTGAGCCACTGGGATTTTAAGCCAATATATAATGATGGGCAGGTTGAGTGGGCAGCCAACAGTGTGGTCTGCTCTGTATGGCTGAGGGTCAGGCCAGGGGGAGTGCAGAATTTTTATATGGCAAGCCAAAATGCTCTTACACGTACTTGCATCCGATTTCATCCTTTTTCTTCTAGAAAAATACACCAAACGTAGAAACGGGTAAAATAATTTCCCCAGGTTAAGAATGCGTAGGAGAGGCATGTGGCTGGCTCAGTCGGTAGAGCGTGTGACTTTCCATCTCAGGGTTGTGAGTTTGAACCCCATGTTGGGGGTAGAAATTACTCAAAAATAAAATGGTGTGGGTTTTTTGTTTTGTTTTGTTTTTTAAGAATGCAGTCGGAAAAGGTGCTGTAGAGTCTCGAAACTGAGCATTTTCAAGCGTTTGTGTGCCCAGGAAGCAGCACCATACAGCCCAGGCTCTGGTAGATGCGGGAAACTGGGAGGGTGTCTGCTCCCTACACCTCTTTACAGAGGCTCTTCTGTAGGGATGGTGGGCAGAGTTGTGAGGCTCCTCCTTCCATCCCTCCAGGGTTCTGACAAGCCCCACACCCAAAGAACCTTAAGGGGAGGGGGCCACAGCCAGCCACACGCTCCCAGGCTGTTTGCCCAAAGATCCTTTGTGGTGTCTTCCGCGCCGGCTTTCGTGGTGAGGGGCATCACGTTGCCAAAACAGCTTTTGAGAACATCAAACGCCCCCACCAAACTTCAGCATTTAATCCCCCACAAGAGCTGTTTACAGTTCTGTGCACTCCTCTTCATGAACATTGTATCTTACTTTTATTTGCTTTTTCAGATAATTCAAACAGACTGCAGAGGCTCAATTTTCCCTTCCAGAAGGCATGCTGGTTTAATTAGTTAATGTTTGGAAAGCACTTCTGAAGAGGGAAAGTGCTATGGAAATCCTAAGCAGTAGTGTTAGGAGTTCCTTGACACACCTTACAACCTCTCTCCAGGGTCAATGTCATCCCTTCCATTGCGTTGGGTGCCTGTTAGTTCTGACCACTGCCTCCCTCACGGCGCGTGTTTCTGCCCCTCTTTTGGGTCACGTTGGGTTCCAAGACCAGTTTACAGCCATGGATGGCCCTGTGGCCACAGTTTCTCTGCTTCTGTTGTAGCTGAGAATCTTGGCAAACTCTGAGAATGAATGTTTCTCACAAATAGCTAAGAAGCTTCCTAGTTCCTTTCTTTCTTTCTGCAAATGCTAATGGATGCCCACTGGGTCCAAGGCATTCCCTTTCCTTGGTCCCCTTTATTTGCCTGGGCTAATGGTTTTTGTTGAGTGACCTTGGTTGAGTCATTTCATCTTTCTGCATTCTTTGACCCTTCTGCCGGCTTTGCAAGGGATCTAACACAGAACATCTGGGGATAAGAATAACCCCGTGCTCGGTTCTGTATTCCTGGGTTAAATAGCTCACCTCGCCACCTTTATTTTTTTTATTTTTTTAATGAATTATTTTTTCTTTTTTTGAAAGTTTTTATTTATTTATTTGACAGAAAGAGCACAAATAGGCAGAGTGGCAGGCGGATTCCCTGCTGAGCAGAGAGCCCTGACACTGGGGCTGCCTCCCAGGACTCTGGGATCATGACCAGAGCCAAAGGCAGATTCTTAACCGACTGAGCCACCCCTCAGCCACCCTTAAATAGTGAATAAACAGAGGTCTTTGTTACTTGCACTGCTTCTATGTAGATATAGTTTTGGCCTTGCAAAATTACAGTGACTTCTCCGTTATTATAAAGTCTAACACAGGTGATTTTTCTAAGTTTACTTTGTGTTAAAATATTTCTCAAAGGTGTTATGTGCTTCGCTGCCTTCCTAAACAAAAATGCAATTCAATCTTTGAGGGTCATTTCCTTGATTATCCATTTCACGTTGTAGTCTATGGTTTTCGTGCCCTCAAGAGCCCTTGAGGTTGTAGGTATTTGTGTCCAAGCGGAGTCACCCCAGATTGTGAAATTGTGAAACTTGCTTGGTTTGTTTCCTCTCTCTCTCTCTCCAAGATTCCTGCCTCAAGCAGTACTTTACTTTACTTTACCATTTGATGTCTCTAATCTTTCACAAGCTAGGAAATTGGAGACTTAGGCTTGTTAGAATTAGATAGAAAATAAGAGTAAATAGGCTTTGAATGAGGCATAGGGAAGGTTTCCTAGGAGCAAAGAACCCAGCTGTAACTTACAGACCCCGTGATACATTATCTTAAGTCCTCAACAACCTTGTCTTCATCCTTTTTCAGTTGCGGCTTTCTTCTAGATGGGGTGAGGCTTAAAGGGTAAGTGACTTCTGGGCAAATGTTCCTGTGCACTGAAACAAAACCATTTTCTGGTTTTGATACAAGGCATTCTTAAAGACAAGCACAGAATACATGCCACCTGCTTGTTGAATAAATGGCTCCAGCAGCTTTTCAGACAAGAAGGAACTTTAGAAAATGATGGGTTTAAAGATGCCTTGAAATCCAAAGGTACTCCTATTAGAAAGATACGAATTTATAAGGCAGTTTTCCTGGAAAACCTCAAAGTTCTCTGTGACCCAGAAAATGTAATAAAATCAAACTTTCTTTAACTTGGGAGTTCGAGTCCTACATTGGGCATGGAGCCTACGAAAGCCAGCAAGTAAAAAAGAAAGGGAGGGAGGGAGGAAGAAGGAAGAAAGGAAAAACAACAAACATATTTTTTTCAAGATTCTGCCATTTGAACAGGGTTCACAATGGTTGGCTCACTCCTGCCTCACATGATATTGTCAGGATCCCTTATAGGGTTGCATTCAGCTGGAAGTTCAGCTAGGCTGGAACATCTAAGATAGCCTCACTCCCCTGACTGGAAGTTGGTAATATCATCTGGGGCATCTCAGTTTTCTAGATGGACTCTTCCTCTAGCAGACTAGACTCATTTCCATATAACACATCAGCTGGGTCCGAAAAAAAGCAAGAACAGAAGGTACCAGGTCTCTTCAAGACCTAGCCCCAGAACTGGCCCAAGGTCACTTCTGCATCATTCTACTGATCATAAAAAAACTGTCACAAAAACAGCCAAATTCAGTAAAGTGGAAATAGACTCCACGTCTTGAAGGGAGAAGCAATAAACAATTTACGGCCATTTATAATCCAACACAATGGGTATGCATAGGGTTGTTATGAAAATTAAATGAGATAATAGCAGTCAGTAAGTTCGTAATAAGTAGTATTTGCTTATTACTGTTATATAGATGTGGGGCCTGATCCCAGGGTCCTGGGATCATGACCTGAGCCACCCAGGTGTTCCAGCACAATAGTATGTAACATAGTTTCCTACTATTATGTAACTTTTGTTACATAATAACCCTGTAGATACTAGGGCTTCCCTTACTTAGCAGATAGGCCACTGGATCACAGAGAAGCAAAGTAACCAGTCCAACATCACACACATAGTAAGTGATAGAACTGAGATAGGAACGTATAAATATGGATTGGACAGCCTAGCTTAACTAGGATCTTGTTTGTTAATTCACTCTAAGTCCCTTCCTGCTCAAAAATTGTATGCTGCTGCTATGTACAAAATATGTAAAGGAACTGAAGAAACTAGTTTTTTGGTACAAAATGAAATTTGAGAAGTGGAGTCCAGTGGCATTGTTTGCTTGAAACATGGTCAGAGTAACTCAGAACTTTGCTCTCTGCACATTGGTTTCTACTCTATCTGTAGTTAAAATGGGAAGCAATAGCTAGATGTATAGATACATTTTCCGTTTTGGATATTTAGTATCAGTTCTTTTTCTTTCCAATTTTAAAGCTTTTTATTGAAATTCTAGTCAGTTAGCATACAGTGTAATGCTAGTTTCACATGTACAATATAGTGATTCAACACTTCCATACAACACCTGGTGCTCATCACAAATGTCCTCCTTAATCCTCATCACCTGTTTCACCCATCCCCCTGCCCACCTCCCCTCTGGTAACCACCGGTTGGTTCTCAATAGTCAAGAATCTGTTTCTTGGTTTGCCTCTCTCTCTCTCTCTCTCTTTCCCCCTTTGCTCATTTGTTTCTTAAATTCCACATATGAGTGAAATCATATGGTATTTGTCTTTCTTTGGTGGACAAATTTCAATTAGGATTATAGTCTCTAACTCCATTCACATTGTTGCAAATGGCCAGATTTCATTCTTTTTGATGGCTGAGTAATATTCCATTGCAGATATATACCACATCTTCTTTATCCATTCACCAGTCAACGGACATTTGGGCAGTTTCCATAGTTTGGCTACACACCGGAGTACATATATCCTTTTGAGTTGGTATTTTTGTATTCTTAGGGTAAGTAGCTAGTGGTGCAAATCTGGACCATAGGGTAGTTCTGTTTTTAACTTTTTGAGGAGACTCCATCCTGTTTTCCGGAGTGGCTGCACCAGATTTGAGCAACAGTCTTTAATTCGTTTGTTTCTCCAGTGCCTTGACCTCCTCCTGTGAAGTAGGGATAGTGGCAATGAGATAACATTGGACCCATCACCACATGCAACTTTGGTTGGGATGACAAGATCTGTACAGATGCTAGGTATTCTTGTTTCTAACTAGTCATTATTATCAGGTGCCCTGATTCATTGTCCCAGAGACTTAATTTCTGGTTGCATCATCTTCTCTGATGCAGTGGCTTTTAAAATGATGCCTCAAGCATGAAGTTATGCTGTCCCCAAACCACTCATAATCTAAGAAGATCTCAGATTTTCTGCCAGCATGGTTTCCCCTCCTACACTTTTCCAAAAAAAAAAAAAAAAAAAAATGAAGCCGGAGAAGGAAAGCAATGTGTACTATCTCTGATCCTACTTTCTGAACGTGGTGACAGGGCGGAGGCTGGGCGTATGAAAAGCACCCTCCAGGCTCGGATTGTGATTTAGTTCATTTATATGGCATCATTTCACCCAGTCCCAGAGGGAGCATTCATCTTGTTCAGGCTCTGGGAAGACTGGGTGCTGGTGGGAGTGTAGCTTTAAAAATCAGGAGACCAGGATTGTCACGCAGATGCCCCCACTAACTAGTTATCTAATCCTTAACAAGTTGCTTTGTCTTTCCAGGCTCATTTTCCTCATCTGTCAAGTCAAATGAAGGTTATGGAATAGATGATCTCTAAAAAACCCTTCCAGCTCTCCAGTTCTATTCTGGGTCTGTCTGCACCTGCAGACAGTGATGTGGGGGTAGGAAGGGCACTGGGGAGGGAGGCAAATTTCCTCATGAGAATAAACCACTTTTACCTGGAGTAGTCCTGTGTCCTCATGTATTCTGTGGTACCGGTTTATCTCAGATTATCCAAATAATTGATTGAGTTCTCTCCTTTCTTTGCCAGAGATACACAGCTTTAGTTTCTGGGAGCAGCAGCTGCTTCTCTGAAATTTTCATCCCAGGGCTTCCGTCCTCCTCTGTGTCCTCTCAGAAACCTGTCATGGTTTTTCTGGATGGATGCCCACAGAATTTTAATCCAGCCACACACACACACACACACACACACACACACAGAGGGAAAGTGCTATGCATAACAAAAAGCAAAACCAGGTTATGGGTTGAATGTTCCTTTATTGAATTCGGTTACTTCAAGGGCTCAGAAAGGAGAGCGAGGGAGAGAGGCATCGAGGGGGAGAGGCATCGGTGAACAGCCCTCCTAGGGCTGCCAACCCCAAGCCATGAGCAGTTAAGGCCCATGAGCTCTCTTAGTTAAAGGGTTTGCAGATAAGGCTGCGGATGAAGAGGGCTATATGTATTGGCTCCCATCCTGGATCCAGGCCCAGATCCTGATACCCTTCGACTCTGGGCAAATAGGCTGCTTAATGAAACTGGGTGTCTTAACATAATATACCCATTTCTTCCCTTCTCCAATAAACATTTGCATTTCCTTGCAGGGGTTGAAAGAGGTCCTCGCTCTCATGAAACTTAGCAGAGTTCCCCCAAATTTACTCAACTTTAAAAGGCACAGAGAAGGGATGCCTGGGTGGCTCAGTGGGTTCAGCCTCTGCCTTCGGCTCGGGTCATGATCCCAGGGTCCTGGGATCGAGCCCCGCATCAGGCTCTCTGCTCAGCAGGGAGCCTGCTCCTCCTTCTTTCTCTGCCTGCCTCTCTGCCTACTTGTGATCTCTGTCTGTCAAATAAATAAGTAAAATCTTTAAAAAAAAAAAAAAAAAGAAGGTACAGAGAAAAATGAAGGGGGGGAACAGAGGGGGATATGAACATGAGAGATTACGGACTCCAGGGAAACAAACTGAGGGTTTCAGAGAGAAGGGCGTGGGGGGATGGGTCAGCCCAGTGATGGATATTAAAGAGGGCACGAATTGCAATGAGCACTGGGTGCTACACGCAAATAATGAAGCATGGAACACTGTATCAAAAACTAATGAAGTGTCTTACGGCGACTAACATAATAAAAATAAATAAATAAAAGCTACAATTCTCTGGGCTTAACTTGCAGGAAGATCTCCCCAGAGGGAGCTAGAAAGGCGCACTCCCCAGCAGGGCTCTCAGGCATTCAGTCAGTAGGTTTGGATTCAGGAAAACTATTTTATTCACTCCAAGTTACCTGGAGGTAGGAGGGTGATAGACTCGTGAGAAATGTTCGTGTCTAGAAAGAAATAGCATTATCACAAACAAGATGTCCATGTTTCCACTTGTATTTCATGTTGTTTCGATAAAATCCATGAAAACCTGTGCCAAATAATCAAGATCCCAGCATCAACATTAAGGTTATTCATCACTCCGCATCTTGAATATATGTCATGATCACACAGAGATTCTGGAAAACTCAAAGTGGGAATAAAAGGGCAAAGCCCTGGAGGTTTGCTTAAAAAGAGTATAAATATCTTTGAATTCTAATTCTGCACTTGCCCACTGGGTGCTGGGGCAAGTTATCCAACCTCTCTGAGTCTCTGGGTTTGTTTGTTTTTTCTTTTCATCTATAAAACTGGGAGATTGCTAACCTTGCTGACAGAGAGAGGGCTTGAGAAAATTAGTTTATACACCCCTAAGTGCTCAACAAAGAGTTCCCACTTAAAATATGCCACTGTTATTCTCCTGCGGGGAGAGGCAAGTGTCCCTGAGGCCCAACTTCAAATTTGGGGTTTGGGATTTGGGATTTGGCCAGAATTTGGCGTATCCTCTAACGCGGGATACACGCCCCGGACCTCCCTGGGCTCCCGTGGCCCACAGCGCTAGTCTTTTCTAAGGGCTGCAGTTCGCTCCCGGGCCGGTTCCCCTCCTCCTCCTAAAAGAAGAGGTGGTGGGTTGGGCGTTTTTATTTTAAAAGACTCTTTTCTGGGCCTTTGACCGGCGCTGCAGGTATCAGCGTGGGTTGGAGGGCCTCGGTAGCCTTGGCGGAAAGGAGGCGGCGGCTGAGCTGGGTGCGACGGGGGACCCGGACCCACCCCCAGGTGGCCCTATTGGGGCCAAGGCTTGGGTCCGGGACTCTCCGTGGCAGCAGGTCTCCGGAGGTGGGCGGGCTGGGGAGGAGGGGGTAAATCCTCCTGCGCAAGGGACCCGGCGCGGTTGGGGAGGGGTCAGCTGTCGCAGAGCAGGACGTGGCCCCACAACTGGCCAGGTGGCAGGGAAGGGCCTTGGGCCAGTCATTTGGGACCCCATCATCTCCCCGCCTAAGGAGGCCCCGGGAATTGGCTCTGGCCCAGCTCTACAGGGAAATGAGGGCCCCATCAGCGGCCCGGATCCCCTTCGAGAGGACCCAAATCCCAGGGACCTGCGCCGGCTCCGCGGCAATGGGAGCCAGCACCCGGCGGCGGCGGCGCCTTTCTACCGTTCCACCCGCAAAAGGAGTGGAGCCCTCGGGGCGCCAACCTGGGCGTTTGCGCGTGGCGGGAAGTGACTGGCAAGTTTGCTGCATTTTGTCTCCGTCCCACTCTGCATCTTCAGATCAGGACGGCCACAAGGACACTTCCCCCGTCCACTCCCTCCCAGGCCCTCCGAACGGCCGGGCCGAGCGGGGAATCAAAGGCACTGTCCACCCGGAGGCCCAGCTGGCGACAGCCCGAGAGGACTGACAGGCCACCCGTCTGCCGGGGACCCGCGAAACCCGCCTCCCTGCGGAGAGTAGCTCAGGACAATCACTCTCTCTCTCACACACACTCACACACCCCAGTCAAATAAAGTAAAAGCCCAAGGTCTGCCTCCGCGGCCAGAGGCGGCCTCCGGAACCGGACGGAGCGTGGGCTCTCGGATGGGCCGGAGGGGGTGGGGAGCGGCAGGGGGAGGGGAGGGCGCGACGCCCCCGGCTCGGCGGCCCCTCCCGCTCGCCGACTCGGCGGGGTCCGGGGGGTGCTGGCGGGGCGGCGGGACCGTGGTGCGGGCGGAGCGCGCCAGGCAGCGGGCGGGAGCCCCTCGGAGCCCACCACACACGCTCGCACCCCCTCGGCCTCCCTCACCCCCCCCTCGCCGGCAACCCCGCCCCCAGCCCCCTCCTCGTCCCCGCCCGCCTCCGCCCCCATTCTGGGAATTGTGTGGAAAAATTCTCAGCCAAACCTCCCACCTCTCCGCTCCCCCCCCCATCCCACTCCCTTTAAAAAACCCTCTTTCCTCCCCGGCCCCTGCACTCTTTGTGAATGAGGGCAGGGAACGCGGCCCTTCCCCCGCCCAGGAGCCACGCCAGACCGCCGCACTCAGAGCACTGTTTGTTAATAGTCCAATTAGATAATTGCCATCTTTCACTCCTTTTGCTCCGCATTTCCCATAAAGGAATGAATGGGGAGAGCGGCGTGGAGAGGGCTTCTGCCCCGGCAAGGTGACGAGAAGGGCTGGAGCATGCTCCTTGCACAGGGCCATGCGCTTGAATTGAATCATTGTAGCCTAATCAATGCTCTTATTGGATTACTGGCTGTTGCTTTTCTCAAAGATATTGTAGCAGAGACAATGAAATAGCTAGGGGAAAACTTTTTTCTTTTTTTTTTTCTTCTTCTTCTTCTTTTTTTTTTTTTGAAGCAGATCTCACAGTTGAGATTTTCTCCGCTCTCTCTCCTCTCCCCCTCTCTCTCCTGCTGGACTCTGAGTACAAAGCTGCCCTTTGAATGGGCTGCCTCAGGCTGCTGGAGGTGCAGGCAGGAAAAAATCCAACTGGAACTAAATGAAGAGAGGTGGCCGTTTAAGATGGCTGTCAGCGTCGAGGTGTGTTAAGAAGGAGTTGTTTGGGACGAAAGCTTGGCTTTTAGAGTTCGGGGGAGATACTTTTTGGGAAAACTTTTACTCCACCCACCCCCCTTTTTTTTCCCCGTAGAGGCAACTGCTTTCTTCTGCTGCAGGGTGTGTAAGCGGTTTTTGTTGGTTTCTTTTCCCTCCCCCCTCCCCCCTCCTTCAGCTCTATCTGTCGAGTGTGCAGAAAACCCCTCTAGCCAGTATGTGAGCAGGAGGGTCAAAGGCAAAGAGAAAGTTAATAATGCCTGCTAATGGTACTAACAATTCAGGATGAATCTTGTCAAAAGTTTTTCTGGAAGTGTGGGTCTTTGATTGTGTGTTTCCTGAAAGCAAGACCAATCATTTCCGTTTATTCACTGGCTAAACCCCTACTTGATTGGGGACAAGGACAGAAACCATCCATTACGATCTGATATATTATCCAAACAATTTAGTGTATTCATGAGGTAACCGAAACGTGGGGGCTGCGAAATTACCCGTAATCAATTGCAACAGCGAGTGTACGTCCCCGCGGGTGTCGGACAACTACAACTCGTCGTGTCAGTAACGGGCGGGAGCCGCCGCATTTCGGAGTTGGTCTGCTTGCTACCTGATCGCCAGGCTGGGGACACTGGACGTGCTCAGAGAACGCGGACGCTGACGAGGCGGCCTCGCCGCTGCTCCATCGGGATCCTGGATCAGACCCGCCGCCTCTCGGAGAGCGCGCCACTCGCCGGTCGCCGCTGACCCGCCCGCGGTCGCCGCAGCCGCCCCGCGGGGACATTCATTCTTGCCGCTTGCCTCTCTCTGGGCAGGGCTCAGGAGCTCCATTGTAGGGTTTTGTCTCCGCAGTGCCTCTTTTTTTTTTCTTTTTTTTCCCCTTTTTATTTTCTTTCTTTCTTTTTTCCCCTTTCTTTTCTTTTCTTTCCTTTTTTTTTTTTTTTTTCCCCCTCCTATGTTCGGGAAACCAGACAAAATGGACGTTCGGTGCCACTCGGACGCAGAGGCTGCCCGGGTCTCGAAGAACGCACACAAGGAGAGCCGGGAGAGCAAGGGTGCGGACGGGAACCTCCCCGCCGCCTTCCTCAAGGAGCCGCAGGGCGCCTTCTCCGCGTCGGGTGCCGCGGACGACTGTAACAAAAGTAAATCTAATTCGGCCGCCGACCCGGATTATTGCCGCCGGATCCTGGTCCGAGGTAGGGATGGGGTAGGGCTGCAGGGCGCGTTCTTTGAGGGAGGACTCGGGGGCCCTAGCAGCGCGGCGCCCCAGAACCAGGCCCGCAGGGAGGAGGTGCGGGCTGGGACTTCCGAGAAAGTTACTGGCCTTTCCCCACCCCCGCCCCCGGGTCTGGCCGGCCGCTGGGCACTCGCACCTGGGGCGCTCACTCTCCAAGAGCCTTGACCCTCCAAGCCTCGAGGGGCCCCGCCTACAGGGTTGCAGGGAAGCCTAGGGGCCGCGCAGGCCGGCCCAGGCTGCAGGCTGCAGGCTGCGGCCTCTGACTGGGGGAAGGAGCAGGACACTATGGAGGACGAGTGCGCGCCGTGCGAGCTAGAGGACTAGCCGGGAGCCTGCCTTCGAGCTCCGGCGCCCTGGCCGGCTGAGTGCACCCAAGGGGAGTGCGGGTACCGGAGAACAGCCGCCGATCGCCGGCTACGGCCGGGCCATTTGGCGCGCTGGGCCGAGGGCCCCGGCGCCGCGCTCGGGGCTGGCAGCCGCCGCCGGGAGAAGAGGCGGGGCTGCGTTGCCGAGCCGCGGACGTCGCCTTGGTGCTTGGCTCGGTCCCGCAGGGCTGCGGGTTGTGCGCTGGGCTCTGCCGGTGTTTGTCGCGAGGCCCGGCCCCGGCCCGGCGCCGCCCCTGCTAGCAGACCGCCAGGCCCCGCCGGCCCCCACAACGACCCTCCTCCTTCTGCCGACCGGGCTCGGGAGAGAAGGAGACCCTGGGGTGGGGCGTTGAGACCGCGGGAGCGGGGTCTGGTCAAGGCGTCCAGAGCTGGGGCCGACGCGACCCAGCCTGGTCAGCTGGGAGACCCTCAGGCTACAGGGGACGCAGACCGCGCAGCCCAGCCGAGACTCCCAGGCCGGAAAGAACATCAGCCGATTTGGATTTTCCCCCCCTCCCATGTCCAAAGGGCTCTAAAAGGCCAAGTCTGGTTCCCCCTTCCGTCAGCGGTGTGGTGTTAGGCCCCTCGCTCCACCAAACACACCGTGTCTTTGGTCCCCGGGTATGGCCAAAGCTTCCCTCCCTGCTCCCGCCACCCCCACACCCGCCCCGACTGCAGGCAGCAGGCGACCCTGCAGTCCTCCAACGGGCTCTGGCCAGGGAGGTGGAGGGAGACGGGAAGGTTCTGGCTACTGACGTCTCCCCTTCCTCAGATGCCAAGGGTTCCATCCGAGAGATCATCCTGCCCAAGGGCCTGGACTTGGACCGGCCCAAGAGGACCCGCACGTCCTTCACGGCGGAGCAGCTCTACCGGCTGGAGATGGAGTTTCAGCGCTGCCAGTACGTGGTGGGCCGAGAGAGAACCGAGCTCGCCAGGCAGCTTAACCTCTCCGAGACCCAGGTACCAGGTGGCCAGGCCTGCACAGCTCTGCACAAGCCTGCCTCCCGCCCACCCAAGTCTAGACAGCTCTTTCCAGTACTTAGCCTGACTCTGGATGAGACTACCAGGGGAAGTGGAGGAGACAGGGAGGATGGGGTGAAAGACCCACGGTTTCTTCCCTTCCTTAAACCATTCCTTTCCCTTTATGACCCCAAATCTGGAAGGGTCCGTACTCTGCCCACCTTGGCCTAGCCCAGGAGGCCCCAAATTCTGTCCTTTGGAATTCTTTTTTGGATCACAGTCTTGAGAATTCCCTGCTTGCCTCTCTCTACAAGGAGCCAGTGTTTGCCCTTGTCTTGGTCACCCCATTTTGGCCAGATTTCCAGGCACCACATCCTTTGGGGACCCCAGCCTTATACAACACCCAGGCCTGTTCTTCAAGAATGGGACTGGGGCCAAAGCCACCTGGGTGCTGAGGGTAACAACTAGATTGAAAAGGTGCACAATCCTGAGATTTGCCCGCGCCGGCCAGGCTACCTTGCCTCTTAAGGCTTCCCCTGGCCCTGAGCTGGACCCAGACCCATTCTGGCCGTGAGCACCCACTGGGCACTTATTTTAGGCCCTGTCTTCAGTGCTGATGATATGTGAAGTATGGGATCAGAGGCAGATCGGGGCCCTGGGAGCCAGCACTGTCAGCTGTGCTTTAGGTCTTTTCCTTCACATGAAATCCACATGTTACTGGAGTCAGCCACAGTAGACTCTGGGCCCAGGCTTTTCAGGGCCTGATAGGTTTGCCTTGTGGAGGCCCTTTTGGGCCTAGTGAGGGCATGGCACCAACTTGGTCTAGGTAAGGCAGACTTCTTTCTAAGGGCTTGTCTCCTTCCCTGCGTCCAGCCCTGAAGCAGGTAGGGAGCATATAGGTCTGGGATCTGGGCAGAAAGCTGAGAACCGAAGACAGATCATATTGGATGTTCTTTTTGAGTCTGAGTTGGCACAATAGCTTTTTCCTATTCTCTCTACTACCACCCTTCTTGCTTTACAAAATCTAGACCTTTCCATATAGCTGCTAATCTCCATTCTGGGCCACCAGTGAGGCCTGAAGAGGGGGCAAAAGGAGAGGGGGAAGTGGGAGGGAGGCTGGTAGAGAGGATTTAGTTCACCCCCGCCTCTTGACGTCTTCCCATGATTCCAAAGTTCATGATGGAGAGCAGGGGAGTGATAAATTAAGAATATCACTCAGAGCTTCCAATCCAACTGTCAGAGAGAGAAGATGGAGAAAGCTTGGCCCCTAGTCCATCCTGTACAAATTACTCCTTCTACAGCTACCTTTCCTGCTTGCTGCTAGTTGATGGTCAAGTCTGACCCTAATAAGCCAGGAACAGCTTCTCAAAGCCTTGGGCAGGACTAATTCCGCAGAGGCTACAGCTGAGCTTGTTGGCTGGGCAATGGGCCTGGGTCCAGAAAGGTAGAGCAACACTCCCGCGGACCCACTCCCACTTCCTACACGGCAGCCTTCAGGTCTTACCCCTTTGCTGGAAGGAAACTTGAGCTCACAAGCCAGGATGATCTGTGTCTGGCTGCAGGTAGTGAGGGAGCCCCGTGAAATCCCTTCTGGTCTTCCTTCGAGTTAGGCTCCTGGACATCTTTATTGCTAGTTCTGAGCTCCCACGGCCTGGGCCTGCTTCCATGAGCCGGAATCGCAGCCTTGCGCAGCTGTGTCCAACTCTAGGTGGCCCACGTAGCTCCCCCGGCTGGCCCCTCTCCTGTTGCCGGGTGGGGCCGGACTGGGGCTAGGGCTGGACTTGGAGAGGGCTCCCAAGCGAGCCCTCGCTCCCTGGGTGCCCGCTCTTCCTTGACGGCCCTCTCTCCCTGCTCCTCTTTCCCTCCCTCCCTGCGCCCCTGCGCCCAGGTGAAAGTCTGGTTCCAGAACCGGCGCACGAAGCAGAAGAAGGACCAGGGCAAGGACTCGGAGCTGCGCTCGGTGGTGTCGGAGACGGCGGCCACGTGCAGCGTGCTGCGGCTGCTGGAGCAGGGTCGCCTGCTGTCGCCGCCCGGCCTGCCCGCGCTGCTGCCGCCTTGCGCCACCGGCGCGCTCGGCTCGGCGCTTCGCGGGCCCAGCCTGCCTGCCCTGGGCGCCGGCGCCGCGGCCGGTTCGGCCGCCGCCGCCGCGGCCGCCGCCCCGGGTCCCACCGGCGCCGCGTCCCCGCACCCGCCGGCCGTGGGCGGCGCTCCCGGCCCCGGGCCGGCTGGGCCAGGCGGACTGCATGCGGGCGCGCCGGCTGCCGGCCACGGCCTCTTCAGCCTACCGGTACCATCGCTGCTCGGCTCGGTCGCCAGCCGCCTATCCTCCGCCCCGTTGACAATGGCCGGTTCGCTGGCCGGAAATTTGCAAGAACTCTCCGCCCGGTACCTGAGCTCCTCGGCCTTCGAGCCTTACTCCAGGACCAACAATAAAGAAGGGGCCGAGAAAAAAGCGCTGGACTGATTTTAAGTGTTTGCCTGTATTTATATTTATAGTATCTATTGTGGTGATATTTATGGACTCGCGTATTCGGCGCCCGAAGCTCCTGTGCTGGGCTTCTGGCCCCCACGAGGCCTCTGACAGTTCTTCTTCCCCACTAGTCTCTGCCACCAATCATATTTCGGGCTACTTTTTTCTACCTTTCCACCGTGCTCCCCCCGTCCCAACTTCCTTCTGAACCCAGGAGAATCCAAAGAATTGGGGGAAATAACCGATTTAGCCAACTGATGTCCCAACCGATGCCTGGCCCTGGAGGGCAAAGACTGGTTCTAAGTCAAAGCCCCGGACCCCTGCTCTAGATCGGGCGCTGCTGCCTTTGATGATTCTTATGAATATTGAAAGAGCAAAGCCGCACGCAGACCCCAGGGGCTGAAAAGGCTGGTGGATTTCCTTAGACCAAAAAGGAAGACGCTCCTTCCTCTCTCAAGAGAAATCAGGGCTTCGGGGAGCCCCTGGGCCCCACTTTTTGGACTGCTTGGAAGAGCCGGTGCACACGCAGCTTTCTGGCTGGACAACTCCTGCTGATTTTTTCCCCTTTTAGAGAAACAACAGTCACCACCGCCCCCGACCCCAGGAGATCCACCAAACATTGAGGTAGACAACGGTGGTAATACATTTGATCTAATCAGCAATAAAGCAAGAGTCATAACTACCACATAAAACCAGATGAAGTGAAACCAGTTTTTAAATACCCTCAACAACCAAGTTTGGAAGGTTTAAGAGAATTCAGGATAGGGATTGCTCCACAGGCCCATGCAAAATTCCAGTTCTGGGTATTATGACTTTAAACAGGAATTTAAAAGGAAAAAGAGAAAGAAAGGAAAAAAAAAAAAAGAGCCAACGCCGCGAAAGAAAGAAAATTTAGAATCTTTTCTCCGAGGCTGTTGGGGCGGTGGCCGACAGCTTCAGTCTCCTCAGGGAGAGAGAGCAGGGCGGCTGCCTGCGGAAGCTTCTCCCCACCAGCTCCTTGATGCGAGGCCTCTGGGCAGAATCGCTGGGTTTGGAAATGAATCAGTGCCCTTTAACTCCTCTTCCCCACTCCCGGATTCACCGAACCGTTCCAGAAAGCTGGAAACGCCTGGATTTCTTCGAGGACCCGGTGGCAGGGACCGAGCCCCGGACAGCAGGGCTGCCCAGCCTCCTGCACGGTGGTCTCCGCATTCAGATCAGCTCCCTGCGTGAATAGGAAAGACATCCCTCCCCACATCCCACCCTTCAAAAACCCCAGGGTTTCCACGGTCCCAAGTCAGAAACCCGGACGGCGACACTGTCACAGCCTCATCCCTTACCTGAGCAACAACCACTGTCCCCGCAGCCAAGGCTACGCGCATTTTAACCAAAACCACAGACCTAGCCGGCGAGGTGCCGCAGTGTCTAGAATGTAATTCCTTCATCCGAAGCGAGCGCAGAGCATTTTTAAAATAGTAATTTTATTGTAAATTATTTACGTCGGAAACTTTTTTTTTTCCTTTTTTCTTTTCTTTTAGGAAATAGTGAAGAAAATAATGAACGATTCAAACGCGGGTAGGTGTCACTGAATTCTGGCTACTAACTCTGTTCTGAATGTTTTGGATATTTGGATGTTTTGTATTTATGTGGTGAGAGTGAAATATATCTATCTAAGATGATAAATGAGGTGCATTTTTGTCTTGTGTTTAAAGGATTAAAAAAAAAAAACAAAAAAACAAAAAGGAAGAAGAAGAAGAAAAGGAAGAAACACCCAGCAAATGATGAGTCTCTGCTTTGGGACTCCTGGGGCATAGGGTGGTGGCCCCAGAGCCCGCGGGGCCCAGCCGCTGGTACCCTGAGCTCCTGGGAGGAGGTTTGGGGTGGCCCTTGGTCCCAAGAGTCACAGACATCTGGCTACAACGTTCTTTTCACTTCTTTGAGTCTGTCTCCCTCTCTGGCTCTCTATCCCAGTGGTGTTGGACCTTCAGGCCCTCCCCCCTGGATCTCCCACTTTGTGTTTCTTGGTTTATTTAGGAACTTGTTTCAGGACACCCTCAAGTTCCTACCTCCTAACATTCCCAGTTACTAGAGTTTTCCAACCACAGGTCCATGCCCAGCGGCAGTATTTTGGATTGGTGCACTCATAGGGCCGGGAACAGGCAAGATTTTCCTTTCTTCTCATTTAGAGTAAGTCTCTCTGCCTTCAAAGAGAAACTTGAGGGAGCAGGAGAGTGGACTAGATATTAATTCCTGCGAAGACCTCTCCTCTCATCCCCCTGCAGTCTGTAAGGGATGGTGACAGTTGTAGACATTGCAGGGGAAGCTAGGAAGGCTGGCGGGGTGCTCCTAGACACTCTCCTAAAGCCAGCAGCCCCGGGGGCCACAGGCATAGTGGCCTCAGCTCCCTCTTCTGGGCACCCGCATATCTGGGTGTTGTGGGACAGGGGAGAGTTGCCTTGGGACATCTGCACAGGTCAGCCCCCAACCCAGCCCTCAGGAGGGTACTGTGCCTGAACCACAAGTTTGAAGCATTGGAAATGAGGCGGCGGCAAAGTGTGGGAGACCGAGTTCCTGCGCTCAGCATGGGTTGGATCTCTGAGCGGTTTGGGGCCTTCTTTGGGAGCTGGGTGTTTGGCTGGGAGCAGCCACAGCCCCCCCCCCCCC
>PISX010001170.1:178994-210837 GCA_004024625.1 Mellivora capensis | reverse complement strand
CCTAAAGATACAAACGTAGTGATCCGAAGGGGCACGTGCACCCGAATGTTTATAGCAGCAATGTCTACAATAGCCAAGCTATGGAAAGAACCTAGATGTCCATCGACAGATGAATGGATAAAGAAGATGTGGTATATATACACAATGGAATACTATGCAGCCATCAAAAGAAATGAAATCTTGCCATTTGCAACGACGTGGATGGAACTAGAGGGTATCATGCTTAGTGAAATAAGTCAATTATAGAAAGACAACTATCATATGATATCCCTGATATGAGGATGTGGAGATGCAACATGGGGCACTAGGGGGGTAGAAAAAGAAGAAAAGAAACAAGATGGGATTGGGAGGGAGACAAACCATAAGTGACTCTTAATCTCACAAAACAAACTGAGGGTTGCTGGGGGTCGGGGGTCGGGAAAGGGGGGTGGGGTAATGGACATTGGGGAGGGTATGTGCTATGGTTAGTGCTGTGTAGTGTGTAAACCTGGTGATTCACAGACATGTACCCCTGAGGATAAAAATATGTTTATAAAAAAAAATTTAAAAAAAAGATTAAAAAAAACAAAAAACCTTTTATATCCTCTGGGTGTGAAAGTCAGTCCGAAACCAAACCACTGCTGGTTACACAAAGACAGCATTGCAGCCCACTGCAAATAGCTTAGTTTATCCTTCTGGAAGCTCAGATGTCAGTAAGCTAGGATGTCCTTGTATTTCATCTGCCATTATGACCTCTAGGGAAAACAGAATACAACTTGCCACCTCAAGGAGTGGGAGTGATGTATTTATAATGCATCTAAAATGAAAAAGGAGGTGGCAAGCCTTCCCTTTTCATTTGAGTACAGTGAAGGTTAGAAGAGACAGGAAAAGCAAGAGTTGAGAGGTTCATGAATATAATTATTGCCTCCTCTCCATCTTAGCCAACTCATGGAATGGTAGTGGCAGAGTTACATGTGTTCATGGGAAAGCCAAAACAAGGGGCCTTTATCCTTGATCCCCTTTGAAACATAGGGTCAGATTATGCATGGAGGCAGATGGAGGAAATCCCCTTGACTAGGCTGTCCATAGGCCCCTGATAAGAGCCTCAGAAGGTGGAAGTGGTGGGACCATGTGGGGAAGAGCAAGGGACAGGCAGATGTTCCTGGAAGCTCGTGATAAGTTTGCTCCTGAGGAAGAGCAGATCAGTCAAGTAAATAAATAAATAAATAAATGGAAAGGTACTTTTTTTTTTAAATACATCGAGTTGCAAAGTGTGAGTAAATTTGTAACCCTCTCCACATCATTTCCCAGTTCTTTTATTGTGTGACTCTATGATTGATTACCTTTAAAATGAAAATGGTGATTTGTAATGAAACAATATACATTCATTTAAAAGCCAGGCATTCATGATCCTCAATGTTTATTTTGATGATTTAGTGCGTAATGAAATGTAAAAGTACCTTTAAATATAACTCCGCAAGTGCAGATGTTAGAGTTGTTCTGTAATGGAAAAAGTATATATTTATCTTTTGATCATAAATTGAGGAAAACACTTTTAGCACCTCCCGTTCAAAACAAGTGAAGCTAAAAATCTCATTATTTTAGAGTTAACATGCTGTGGATAAATAAAATTTGATGATAGATAAATGTATCGTACATTAAATAACAGTACCCTTTTGTGTTAGTAAAGATCGTTCTTTAGAAATGCTTACATTTCAAATCATATTCTACTTACAATATTGCTAGAATAGTGAAGTCTCATTTAATGAGCCTTTACTAATTAAGACAGTATGAATGTTACTGGCTCAGCATAGCATAAACATTAGGCTACCTATCAAGAAACCTATTTGCCAAGTAATTTAATAACAAAAATAAGTCTTCAGATGACAGTAATAATCTGGGATGAAAAGTTGCTTTATGATTTTAATACATTTATGCAAATAATAACAAACGACAAATTAGACATTAAAAATATATCTAGTAAACTCTTTTTAGAAGCAATATGTTATCTAGAAGTTCTGAATATTTGGGAAAGTTACGTGTATTATTTAATATAAAGAAAGATTTTGTTGTACTGGTTTCACTTGGACATTCCCTTGGTTTGAATCAGTCTTCATCATGGTTTTATATTAAGTACCTGCAGAAAATTTTAATTTTTTGTAATTTTTTCTTTCTATGAACATCATATGTTTTTATATGTTAAATGACTCAACTTTCACAGTTATCTCATTTCTTTTTTGGGTATGTGAAAATTAATTGAAAATGTAAGTGACTTGAATAAAATTGGAAAATAAGTTCACATGAAAATACTTGACCATATAAAAGACAACGGAGTAACGAATTGACTCTGTTTTACCATGTCTTTCTGGGTCATAGAGGCCTTTCATAATCGTAGAAGCATAGTTCAGTTCAGTTGGACTAGTAGCTATTAAACACTCCCATGATCTGGGCCAAGCTGGGCCCTGGGCCCTGCAGAGGTGGGCCCTTGGGTCACTGATTGTGAGGCTGGAGTTGGGAGACACGTAGAGTTAGTATCAACTTAATGTGGAGAACCAGGAGCATAGTCCATACCAGCGTCCACAACCACACTGAAAAAGGTCTTAGGTACGTTTGATATAGTAAAATAGTTAGGTTGTAAAGATTTCCATGTGTAATTAGATTAGTTTCTAAAGCCTAATGGGAGACAGAAACAAGTAACTAATGCCTAAGGTTTCATGGAAAGTGACAGTCTGTTTAGAATTGGGTCTTACCCTCTAAAATAAATTTTCCTTAGATTTTTTTTCCTCTAAGGTTTGTCACGAGGTTTTAGGTTACATGAACATTGTTTGCTTTTTCTAATTATGAAAAGAACACATACTCAATCTTGAAAAACACAAAACACAAAGTAGTGAACAAAAAATCACCTGTAATTCTACTATCCTGATGCAGCCATTGTCAACATCTTAAAATATACATGTCTTTTCTAGTATTGGGAGGTTAGGGAACTCATCCCCTTTATCTACAGTTCTACTAGAGGACTTACTTTTTTCTTATCCTTATCAGTTTACAAGAGTCCTTTTTGTATTACCTTTATTCTGTCAGACATATTTAAAATATGATTTTCCAGCTTGTCATTTGTATTCCTATTTTATATTTTGGCTTTGTGTTGTTATTTAAAATTTATATTGTGATATTTTTAATTTCTTAAAGACAGATAAATCTTTTTTGACATATTGAATTCAATCTCTGGTATTCTATTTCACCATTCCATGACCACATAAATATTTATTATTTTTTACATTTGCAGCTTTAACTCACATGGAATTTAATTTCACTTTGGATATGAGTTTGGTTTCTCTTTTTTTTCCTTATGTAAGCACCATCGCTCAAGTAATCTTTGGTTTTCTAATTGATCTTAACTGCCACCTCCCTCCTATAATTTTATAGGATTGATTATATTTGGGGGCTCCCAATCATTTTTCTTTGATCTTTTGTCTGATATTACACATTTTAAAAATATTATATTTTAATACCACTTTCTTTGGATTAGTTAAAGCAAATACCCTATACAAATACCTTAGAGTTAAAAAGATTTGTATTTTAAGTCTGCCAGGTCTGTTTTAATATATATTATCCTTTGTTTTGTCTTAGTTAAAATTTATTAACATGAAGTTTAACACAATTACTAGTTTTTGTTTGTGTGTTTTACATTTTTCCCTCTTCCTTGTACATAATATTTCATTTTACTTGTGTTGCCAGATCTGAGAAATTCTCTGATGGAGATATTTATTTATTTTTTATTAAAATTTACATTTTCTGTAATTGCTACATAATAATTGGAACAAAACATTCTAATGTAGTAAAGGAAAGACTGTAGTATTTACTCAAGGCTGTTTGGATTGTATATTCTAAGAATTCAACTTAGTTGAAGAAAGAGGGAATTTATTGTCTATAATGACAGGGAGGAGTTAGGGAGGGTGTACATCTGGTTCTAGAGGTTCAAAGCTTTGAAGTCCCAGTAATGCTTTTAAATGCTGGCTTTATTCTCAAACAAGGTCTTTCCATAGAGGAGAAAGTCAGTCATCAGCAGACGTGGATTCTTTTTTTCTGTTTAGCATCCCCAGTAAAAAGATGATTTTCCTCCCTGAACAGCCATATTATCAATCCTATTTATTATCAATATTATCAATCCATATTATCAATGAGAAAATTCTCATTAGCCTTTTCTGGATTATATAAACTGATAAGGACTGGGAATGGGTTAATCTGAGCAGCCAGTCTGGGTAAGATTGCCCTGTTTAGGGACGCCTGGGTGGCTCAGTTGGCTAAGCGGCTCCCTTCGGCTCAGGTCATGATCCCAGCATCCTGGGATCTAGTCCCACCTCGGGCTCCTTGCTCGGCAGGGAGCCCACTTCTCCCTCTGCCTCTGCCTGCCACTCTGTCTGCCTGTGCTCGCTCTCTCGCTCTCTCTGACAAATAAATTAAAAAAAAAAAAAAAAAAGATTGCCCTGTCTATGGTGATAGGCAGGCATCAATGACAGACCCAAAGACTTGACCTGGAATGGGGAACTCCTCTAAGAGACCTGAAAACTCCCCAACAGGGATATAAAATGTGTAGTCATAAGTAAGGTAGATTTACCATGAGCTTTTATTTGCATGGGCCCTTTCCAGAAATCTGGGGCAGCCTTTTAATGTATTCACAGATCATATATTTTGTGGCGGTTTTAATCACGTTAAGAACACTCATTTTCAACTTTGACTTCTGTCCACCATATTTTTCTGCTTTACATATGACAGTGGAGTTGCTGTGGCATGCTTGAAATCTAGGTAAGGAGAAGTTGAGTTGGAGACTTTTGTTTCAGTTTAGGGGGGTTGCTTAATATAGTTTTTAGTCACTCCCTTGCATAACTAAATTATTATTAGCTCTCCTGGTGTAGCAGTGACTTCTAGAAATATATTGTCCCCTGGCCAAATCACTCTGTGGATCAATATTACAATATGATGATATCTTATAGCAACAAACTGTATGTAAAGTAGAAGAGAAAGAAAGTTTTAAATGTTCAAAGCTAGAGCTGGTTGGTAAAAAAGTTTTCAGTCATCTGAAGTGCAAAATTTTAAGTGGAGGATTTAGTTCTCACTATATTTATGTATATATTATATACATATACACATGTGTGTATATATATTCAGTAATACATCATATATGACTTTAAACATATACAACTTTATAAACTATTAATAGTAAAAAAAAATAGTTTCAATCAACCATGCTAGAGGAAGACAGTCTATCTATAGAAAATATTTTGTAATCATTATTATATGAAGAAGTAATTAATCTACAAAATGCAGCCAAAAGATGTGGTTAAAAAGTATTAAGATGTGTGTCAGGCAGTTAATTAACACAAATATATTTTTTCCTGGATATTGTAGTATTGATAGTATTTGTCAGCTTTTTTAAAACTTGTGTTTTTGTTGTTGTTGTTGTTGCTGTGATTTCTTTTCCCTGTCTAAATAAATATTTATTTTCATAGTTAATTTTATATTTGTAATTTTAGATTCCTTTTATTTAAGAGAATCTTCAACTTTGTGTTAGCTTCTGTCTCCACAAAACTTGGATCTGCTCCCAACCATTGCTACAACACTTCATCACAGAGGGTGTGATTTGAAATGATAGAGACTTAATACACTACCGATAGACAGTGTCCCATGCTCTCCCCTTTCCTCACCCTCATAATTATTTTTGTAAGCATAATGAGAGGTAAAGAAATGGCTTAATAAAAGTTGAAGCAGGCAACCTTTTTCTATCACAGTAGACACAATTCCTTTCAAATCTATGTAAAGTCCCATTTCCCTATCCATTCTGTCTGTCTTACTCTCTCTCCCCATAGATCTATTTTTCTATCTTAGCAGACCAAGATAGAAATGATGTTCTTAGGCAAAGGATAATATTTAAGGAAAATCTAAAGAAAACTGGAAGTTATATCATCTGAAGTTTAAGCTTTAAGCTTTGAAAAGATTGCTTTAACTCCATTCACTTCACATAAACTGAAAATGGAAACTTTCCTGCTTTGAGGAAATAGGTAAAAGGCCACTTGGAAATAGTTTTGTCTTGTTTTATATGAAAAATTCTACTTTTAGTCTTTTTTTAAATATTAATTTTGAGGGCTTTAAATTTTACAGTTTGCTCCTATTATATTGCTGTATAACAAATCACCCCCAAACTCAGTAGCTTAATGTGCAATAGTCACTTAATTATGCCTCAGAGCTTCTATGAGTCAGCAATTCAAGAAAAGCTTCGTCAAGCTGTTTGGACTCATGGCCTCTCATGTGGTTGCAGTTAGGCAGTAGCTGGAGATGAAACAGCTGGAGGCTGGCTGGTCATCTCTGTGTCTGTCAGTATAGTCTCAGGGGTTCTCTACGTGGTCTCTTCATAACGGCTAGTTTGGGCTTCCTGACTGCATGGTGGCCTTAGAGGAATCTCACTCACTTTTCACAGATGGCTCAGGGGGCCAAGTAAAAGTATTTCAGCTCCTATCACTGCTACATCACCTTTTATGACCTAACCTTGGGAAGATATTCACTATTACTTTTACCACATTTGGTTGGTTAAAAGCAAGTCACAAACTCTCCCAAAATCAAAAGGTAGGAAATAGACTCTCTCTTTTGATGACGGAATGTGAAGTTTTTATAAAAACATCTGGAAGTAATCACATGTAACAGGTACCAAGAAGTGAGGTGCTGCTGTAACAAATACCTAAACATGTGGAAGCAACTTTGGAGCTGGGTAATGAATGGATAGCGGCTGAAAGAGTTTTGAGGCTCATTCTAGAAAAAGCAGAAGTTGCCATGAAGGTGCTGCTGAAGACAGTCTGGTTAAGAGCTCAGAGAGAAAGGAGAGCTAGACACAAAGACTTCGTCTTCTTAGAAAATACATAAATTATCATAAACAAGTTGTTGGTAGAACTATGGATGACAAAGTCTGGCTTCATCTTCTGATGAAATCATACATGGAGATGAGGAATATATTACTGGACAATGATACTTGTTAAAGAGTGGCAAAGAACTTGCCTGAATCCTGTTAGTGTTCTAGGGTGTTATGGGGGAGAACCTGTCAATGATGGAATTGGGTATTTAGTTGAGGAGATTCTAAGAAAATTTGAAGAGTAACTTGATTACTCCTGACTGCTTAAAGTAAAATACAAGAAGAGATAAGTAATTTGAAGAAGAAATCGTTCAGCAAAAAGGAACCAGAACTTAAAGATATGGAAAATTCTCAGCCTGTCTATATTGCAAAAATGAGAAAATGTGTTTGGGAGAAAACACCAAGGGTATAGTTCACTGGCCATTTGATAAGGAGATTAGTGTGGCTGTGAAAAATGATTATAATCAGTCATTTCAACAGAGCCCAGGAATGAGATGTGATTATATAGCTAATACCCTGCCAGTTTGGACTAAAGGGAACAGAAGAAGCAGGATGAAAAGAAGGAAGGCAGTTGAACTTAGATCCTGCAGAACCAGACCATAGAGCTGTTTGGCTGTTAACTCACACTATTCTTCAAGACAAGGGGAAAAACCCCAAAGGCAAGTCAGAGATCATCAGGGCTCCCTCCTTAGTTTCAAAGGGAAAGCATCACCTCAGTTAACACAAGCCAGATGGGGCTCCTGGCAGAGCCTCCAGAACAAGCAATTCCTATCCTCCACAGCTACAGGGAAGCAGGAGTGGAGGAGGCAGTTCCCACCTCAGTGAGTCCTGAAGGAGAGACTGCTGCCCCAATAAGTCTGAAAGGCAGAGCATCAGACCAGAGAGGATTATTCTTAAGCCTTAGGACCTAATGGTATTTACCTTGTGTGGTTTGGGATTGTCCTAGACCTGGACCCATCACCCTTTCATTTACATTCCTCCCTTTGGAATGGGAATATCTATTCTCCACCTATCCCATCATTGTATTGGAAGCCCATAACTTGTCTGGTTTCACAGGTTCATGGCTTGAGAGAAATTTTGCCACAGAGTGAACCATACCTCTAATCATACCCATACCTGATTTAGAAGATATTTAAATGAGACTTTGGACTTCAGATTTTGGAGTTGATGCCAGAACTAGTTAAGTCTTCTGGGGCTGTTAGGATAGAAGGAATGTATTTTGCGTGCAAGAACGACATGAATTTGGGGAGATCAGGGCAGAATGTTATGAACTGAATGTATTTCTCCAAAATTCATATGTTGAAGCCCTAACCTCTAATGTGATGGAATTTGGAGTTGAACTTTGGGAGGTATTAAGTGTATATCATAGCTTTATTTCTGCAAACTGATTTTATTAATCAATATTTTATTTTTGAGGTGACCACATTTGGTACATGTAACTGCAGTTTTATTTTCTATGTGGTATTCCACATGAACATATAACAATTTATATCTGTATTCTTTTACTGATGAACATTTAGGTTATTCCCATTTTCCATTTTTTGGTGTTATAAGAAATGTGGCAACGTGAATTTTTATATGTCTCCTTTTGTACATAGATAAGTTTTTCTCAGACTCATTATTGGGTGTGAAATCAATTGAGTGGATCTTAGTCATCATATGGGGGAAAATGAAGTATTATAGAATAGATAATATTAGAGTGCATCCCATATAGTACTATTTCATGATGCTTTGGTTGGAATTATATCCATAATATATAAATACATCTGCACATAAAAATATTTTTTTAACCCTGAGAAATATGAGCACATTAAAATGCTGGTGGAAATAAGCCTGTAAAGACAGAGAAGAAAGCAGATGCATGGGGGTTGGAAGTGGAGGGAAGGAAATAAACCTCTTCTAGTAAGATAGAAGAAAAGACCTTACATTCTTAGACCTTACATTCTAGTGAGGAGACATAGAGCAAATAAGGTAGATAAGTGACATGTAGGCTATATTAGAGAGTGGTAAGTGCTGAGAAGAGAAAAGAAATGAAGTGTAGAAGGGGATTTTGAAGGGTCTGTATGTTGTTGGGGTTGGGGGTGTTGATATTTTAATCAGGGTGGGAGGGAGAACCTGTCTCTCTAAGAAAGGAGGGAGCTAGTCACACAGTATCTGGGGAAGAGCATTCTAGGCTGAGGAAAGAGCCAGTGCAAAGGCCCCAAGGCAGGAACATGCTGAACATGTTTGAGAAAGAGCAAGGAGCCCCATGTTCCTGTGTCAGAGAGCACTAGAGGGAAAATAGATAAGGTCAGAATGGGGACATCAAACCAGACGGCTGTGGCTTCATCAGAATGTTGGTATTTGCCCTGACTGAGAAGAGAAGCCACTGGGGGAAAGGGTTTCAACACAATATTCCTGGTTACTGTTTTGAAAAGAGGCTCCAGGTAAATGGTTAGGTGGCTACTGCAATATTTCAGACTAAGATTATTCTTTGTTCTGGGGTGGTGGCGGTGAGAGTAGCGGAAAAGGATTGAATTGTGGATTTCTTTTGATGGCGATTTGCTCGTGGAGTAGACAGGGGAGAAAGAGAGAGAAAGAGAGAAAGAACAGAATCACAGATAACACTGAGGTTCTTTATCTCTCAAAACATGGAAACAATACAAACTCTATTCTGTGTACCTAGCAATTAACTTAGTTTTGCCCTAATGGCCTAATTTCAGACTCACACTTAACCCATCCTAGCTAGGTTTAATTATAATCGTCCCAGAGAGAATTATCTGTATTTGAACATTTTTGTGTTTGTTTACATGGTGTTACTATAAATTACAGAGACTCATTTGTGTATATGCATCTTACAGAAGTCAGTCTCATTTAATAAGCACATCATGTACAATACCCAAACCTAGTTTTAATATCTGTCATAAAATTTTTTGGACTATAGTGCTCTAGTAATAAAATTCCCCTGTGTTTTGCAAGTGCATTTGCTTAACACCTGGATCACTCTTCAGTAAATAAGTCCAGATGACTCTAAATGAATTAATAAATAAAGCAAGCCTGCCTTTGACTTACAAATTTTCTAGTGAATACATTCATAATAAAGTACTTACAATAATTTAATTGTTTTCTATTTGATTAAATTATTCAAAATAGTCATATATAGTTATAAATCTTAAAATATAAAACAATATTAATAGAGTTGCACAAACATGATTTTAAATTATTTGAATATGATATATTTTGGAATTAATAAGAATCATTTAATACAGGAAATGTCACTTTATTTTAATGAAAATGTAAAAAGTCTCTTGAAGCAGCAGCTTGACCTCTCTGAACACTGTTAGATACAACTGCAATTTGCTCCCTTTTCCTCCTATTTATGAATGAAGGATTCATCTCTGGAAGGCTGACGAAGATTCAGTTGTTTTTTTAAAATGTGTTTATTAATTTAGGATGCCTGGGTGGCTCAGTCGGCTGTCTGCCTTCAGCTCAGGTCATGATCCTAAGGTCCTGGGATCCAGTCCCACATGGGGCTCCCTGCTTAGCAGGAACCCTGCTTCTCCCTCTTCCACTCACCCTGTTTGTGTTCCCTCTCTCACTCTCTCTCTCTGTCAAATAAATAAATGAAATCTTAAAAAAAAAAAAAAGTCATGCAGGCAGGACTCTGACCACCAACTGTGTAAGTTAAGTGACCCTTTTCTGAAGATCAGTAGTGAGTTTCTTATAAAAATGTATGCAAAAAAATTTTGAGACACCAGTTACTGAATTGAAATGTCCAAGGTACTCAGCAAAGGCCAGTGCCCTGAGATGGCAGGAATCTCAGGCATGACTGGCAAATGCCAGGGCTTTCAACCAAATAATATACACAGCCATTTACTTCCTTAAAAATCTGTTTATAAACAGGTAGAACTGGAAAATGAAAATGAGTCACATGTGGAAAAACAATACTAATATTTAAAACTAGCGATTAAGAGTGTGATCTGGCTGTCTTTAGTGAACTTGAGTAAAGTCCAGCTGACCTTGGCTAAGTATTTTAATCTCTCTTTCACTTTCTCTGCACAGTGTATTAAGTGGGGATAATAATTATTGATACCTGATAGGATTGCTGGGAGGTTTAAATGAACAATCTAGTATAGAACTCTTAGGGCAGTTCCTAGCATGTTGTACACCCTCAATAATTGCTAGCTCAGTACACAGTCGAACTCTTGAGTTTGCGTATAGATCGCATATTAGAAAGAGACTGCATTAAGGTGAAGAAAGAAAATAATTCCAGAGGAATCCTAACTCTTGGCTATTCTTGGTGTACTGTTTTATTGTCTTCAGTGGATAGGTAATATTCCTGCCAGAAGCCAGGTGGGGAGGATTTTCATAGGGTTATGAGCCATAAGATCTATTAATATTAATAATGATATTAGGAAGTTAAGAATGTAGCCAGAATTACCATCCTTTTTAGTTTGTTCTGAAAAACGAGGTAAGAACATGATGTGGAATCAGATCATGATCACCATGAAAATTAGGCCATGCTCTTTGAACCCACATTCTTCAAACTGAATCCATTCTACTCCCGTACGAAAACCGATGGTCTTCCATTGCTCTCATTTCCACTATCTAGCATCATCACTGAGGGTTTCTGGATTTTGTAGGCATAGAGATCTAATCTGGAGATCAAGAGCTCACACTGGAAAAGAGCAAAATTTGCAGAGGGCAGGGATCCCAGGGCACACAGTGTGTGGTTTGAATTTGAGAGTGGGGAGGCAAAGGCAAGAGTGAATGAATGTGGTATGCTCCTGCATGGAAAGTTTTGGTGGAAAGGGCTCCCTAGCATGCCCGCGATGGAATGTGGATGGGGTAGAACAAAGGTGGCCTGGGAGCATGCAGTCAGCAGAGATTTGTTCATCCTACAAGGCTACATTTTGGAGTCCTGGGCTGCAGACCATGAGGGGTAAGTGGAAAGAGAAAATCCATTTATGACAGACAAACATATGCTTCCTTCTAACCGGGTCAGGTCATCCAAATTGGGTGCTTTTTGCAAGTTTCTTTGTCTAACTAAAATGGTGACTCTTTTTTGCAAGATCTGGTTTATTGTCTTATTGACATATAAAAGCCATTCTTTCTTCATTTATTTTTTAAGTCAATTTTGATGCTAATTATAGTTTCCCCTATTTATATGTCATATTTTATATTCATCTACTCACAAATATGTGGCATTTCCTGCCCACAGAGGATATGGTATATCAAAACATAGATGAATCCTTATAAACCCATAGCCTTCCTTAGGAAAATTACAGAAAATACTTTCCTGTTCTAGTAAATCAGGGTGGTCATGTGGCCATATAAATGCAATAGCATACTATTTGATATCCATGTTCCCCATATGTATTCTGAATCTTTTGTTAAAAGCAGGATTTATTAAATCATGTTTGAACTTACTATTCTATAATATTTACAGTATTTCTGTTGATATTTTAAAATAACTGCATAGCCCAAATCCAAAATATATGACTGTCCTGTAAGGTCCATAAATATGCCTACAAGGGCTTGTGTCACTAATGCACAGTCATTGTTTCTAAAGTGCAGACTGAGGGTTTCTGCTTAAGAGTATAATTCCAGCTTAACAAACGTATGTGTTTGGTAAACATTATTTAAAATTGTCTCCTCCCAGGGCACCTGGGTGGATCAGTTGGTTAAGCGTCTGCCTTTGGCTCAGGTCATGATCCCAGGGTCCTGGGATCAAATCCTGCATCAGGCTCCCTGCTCAGCAGGGAGCCTGCTTCCCCCTCTACCTTTGCCTGCTGCTCCACATGTTTGTGCTCTGTCTCTCCCCCACCTCTGTCAAATAAATAAATAAAATCTTTAAAAATAAAATAAAATTGTCTCCTCCATTGAGGCAAAGGGGAAAAAGAGTTTAATAAGTACTGAGCTACAGTTTGAGAAGACGAAAAGGTTCTGGAGATGGATGATAGTGATGGTTGCACAACAATGGGAATATTTTTCATGCCCCTGAACTGTACACATTAAAATGGTTAAAATGGTAAATTTATATATTTTATCAAAATAAAAATTTTGTTTTAAATTGCCTCCTCTAAGCCTAACGGGATTCCCAGCATATTTATAACATTACTTGAAATTATTTTTCTCGAAAGAACTCTAATAAATCAGATATGAATATATAAGTGAAAAGAACATTAACAAAAAAAACATTCGTCCATCTTCAGTTCACTAAAATATCTAAATAAACTCACGTTGGGATTGAGAAGAAAAGCACTAAGCATCAGCTAGCAAGTATCAGAAGGATGATCTCTCGATTTTATTCCTATCTTGATGACCTTGTAGTTTAACATAATGGTTTCTAGCTCTGCTGAAAAGTTTAGAGATGACTTTTTATTGACTTTAGTCAAAGAAAGAGAAGATTATTCAATAAAGACTATAAACATTAAACTTCTGGTATTTGGAAGTTGAATTAGATTGAATTTCAGGTATTATGTGCAGAATAAAGTGCTTTTATTATGATCACTCCTCTTTCAACTCTATATATTTCCAGTTTAATGGCATAATAATAGTATGACTGGGATTTACCAGCCACAGTTATAAATATGTAACATCCATTTCTAGGTAATATATTACACTGTTCTTTTATGAAGAAGTAGTTGCCCTTGATGTAAAAATGGATATTTGATTTGAATAAATGATTCTGGAATTTATGTCATACTCTAAGTTATCTTGTCCTCTCAGATACTAAAAGGCTTTTGTGAGATGTCAAAGTTGGATAAATAATAATTACCTTCAAGAATCTTCAGTATATATGATGGTTATTTTAGAACCCAGCTAGAAACCTTTGTAACAGAAATACTTTAATTTTTGCCATACTTATTGCCCTAGCCATGATTTATTGAAAGCTGTCTAATCTAATAGCAAACTATGTTTCCTTCTTAAAATACTGAGAACTCTCTTCATATTTATCAGTGGTTATCTGGTTAGCAAGTTCTTAATGACTTCATTTCTTACAGAGTTCAGGCATTCAATTCAAACATTTACAAATATTGCTTCAATTTACTGGAAAAGGCAAAGAGCACATAAATTCTTGGGATTAGAATCATCTTAAAACCATAGCATTGGTAGAGATTTCACATTCTGATCTCCAACTGGACTGTAAAAAAGCCAAAAGGCTTAGCTCACAGTCATGGCTAAATGGGCACAGGTAGTGAGGTAAGTATGAATTTTACCCCCACAAAATCAGTTGTGCCAAAAAATAGCATGTATGTTTATTTTCATAAACTAAAAGAAATCTGACCCCAAGGTGGTGGGATATTTAATCTCAGTTAAATGAGGGTTCCCCACCCTGAGGGTCATTTGGACATCCCAGGTTCTTTCACCAACTGGAGCAGGTGGGCTGGGAATGCTGCTTTGTCTTTGGTTCTCACGGGTCCTTTCTGTGAGCCTCCTTTCAGTGCCTATGCTAAGCTTAAACATTTCTCTTTCATTACTTCTGTCCATGTTTCCTTCTTCATAAGACTATAATAGGACCTCTAGATGGCCCCAGCACTTATAATATTACAATTCAAAATAAAATTTATACTTAACTTTTATTTATTTTTTTTAAAGATTTTATTCATTTATTTGAGAGAGAGAGAGAGAGAGAGAGAGCATGAGAGGAGAGAGGTCAGCAGGAGAAGCAGACTCCCTGCCAAGCAGGGAACCCAATGCGGGACTCGATCCTGGGACTCCAGGATCATGACCTGAGTCGAAGGCAGTCGCCCAACCAACTGAGCCACCCAGGTGCCTTATACTTAACTTTTAAAACTAGTCTATGAGTATTGTGTTCCATTGGATTTCAGGTATTATATGCACAAGATGCATACTAAGATGAAAAAAAATCTTCTTTGTATTTTTTTTTTTAATGTAAACTTCTTAGAAAGTTCATTGCAAACTTATTTGGCTTAGTGGGCACCCTAAGCACATGCACAATCTACCTGTTAGATGGTCCAAAGCTTTTTGCAAAGGAGTGTAGAGGCCCTTGTGTATGAGAATATCTCTAAATGAGTCAACACTTTTTCTTCCAGTCTGAAAATTCTTTCCTAGCTACTTCATTAGGACACATTTTTTTGACTTGTGTTTTCAAACAGGGTCAGTATAAATATAGAACTGATCAAACCTTCTCAGCAGTCCTTCTCTGGAAAGCGAGTTGGTCAGATACCCGGATGAAATGAGAGGTGACAGTGCATCAGAATTTTCCCAGGATATTCCCAGTTTAAATGTGTTGTCCCACTGTAATTTTTTTCTCTTTTAATAGATTCAGTGAGATATGATTTATATACCATACAACTCACCCATGTAAAGTATACAATACAATGGTTTTTAGTATATTCACAGGTTTGTTCAACCGTTACCACAGTCAGTCTTAGACTGACTTTTTTTATAACCCCAAATTTTTTATAACCCCAAATTTTAATGATAATTAACTCCGTATAAAGGCAAGAGTCATATGGCCCTGAGGAAATTTAGAGAAAACAATTAAAAAAAAATGAATGAGTCAAAGGTTAAGAAGATAAGCCAAAGCTCACACATTTGCCTTCTTTCAAGTCTATAACTGTCAGACTTTAGAGCCCTGAAGTCTAGTTACTTTTCCATTTCTAGAATTTTTAAAAATTCAGTTCCTGCTTTTAAAACAGTATAGCTCTATGCCAACATGCTCAGTAGGGTGTCTATTAACTTTAAAATACCAATTCATGGGCAATTTTGTATTTTCTCTTAGGGGCACCTGGGTGGCTCAGTGGGTTAAGCCTCTGCCTTCGGCCCTGGTCATGATCTCAGGGTCCTGGGATCGAGCCCCACATCAGGCTCTCTGCTCAGTGGGGAGTCTGCTTCCCCCTCCCCCTGCCTGCCTCTCTGCCTACTTGTAATCTCTCTCCCTCCATCAAACAAATAAATGAAATCTTAAAAAAAAAAGAATTACATATATATTTCACAAGTGAACTTCAAATCTTGCTGAAATTTGTCACTAATATTTGCATAGTTACTTCAGTGATATAAATCTAGGGTTTACTTATTTTTTAAAAAATTTAAAAAAAAAGATTTTATTTGTTAGAGAGAGAATGAGAGTGGGTTGAGGGGCAGAGGGAGAAGCAGAATCCCCGCTGAGCAGGGAGCCCAATGTGGGACTCGATCCTGGGACTCCAAGATCATGAACTGAGGCTATGGCAGATGCTTAACCAACTGAGCCACCCAAGTGTCCTAAATCTAGGGTTTTAAAAAAAAGTTAATGCAGCTCAATTGAGGGCTATTCCAAATTCCCTATACTTTGGCAACAGACTTGTCATCTCTTTACCCATTCTAAGGATATCAATTTAATTTTCCTAATTGTATAACTCCTTCTAAATAAATTACAGTAGTGAACTTTAGAACTGATAGAAGATCTACATGGCTATGAGTTGGTTATCTGCTCATCTTAGTTGTGAGCTGTTAATGATGTGTCGTAAACTACCATGTAGAATTTAATATTAGTAATGAATTTGGATCTTTAAGAAGTATTTTCTCATTTACCTCTCTTAACAATTGGATATTTCTTTGAGTTTTAACCCTTGAATATAGTACTAAAATAAGTAAACTTCTATATTTGAATGTAAATGAATCCACTAATCATTGTGTTGATATTTTTAACCTTTATATATAGCTGAGCCATTGGATGCTTTTTTTGACATTGTCCTTATAGGAAAAAAAGACAATGTGTTTTTGTTTTTGACTCCAGAAATGGGTTATTTGAGGATTCAATATACAGAATTCTTTTTCTGCCTTTTGGCATCTTATTATCCAAGGATTAAGATTATAATCAGACAAAAACTGGTTTCTTCATATTTGTTTGCCCTTGTCCCTTGGAGCTAAAAGAGATGTAACAACCAAATATCTGTTTACCAAGACAGGCAGTTATTGTTTTGTTGGTCCTGTCAATCTTTTTGTACCTGTGATTATTTCATGAAAAGTATTTTGAATGATGTTACATGCCTGTCAATTTCAGGAACAGCTCTGTGGAGCAGAAAACAATGTAAAAGATTTAGCCAGTGGAACTCTGGATTGTTTTTATTAGTTATCAAGCTCTGAGAACTTTGAAATTGTAAAGTACTTTTAAATTATTCAATAAGCATCTCGGTATCAGAAATAATTCATTATTGTATTATCCTCTCCATTTTCAAAATGAGTCAATTTATTTGGTCATATCAGACAGCCAGTACAGATGGAAAGCCATAATTCATATTTCCCTTTTGCTCATGTACTTAGGGAACAGTGTTATAGATATCAAGACTGGAGGGGGTAGTTTTCCCCTTCTTAATGCTGTCATTCAGTGTCCTAGCTGATAGTAAGGAATGACTTGCAAAAAGAGTATGCAGATTAGGTGGGATGAAAATCACTGCAGAGGTGAGTCTCTTTTCCTTATGACAGTTGATGTCATCCTGGGAGTATACCTTGGCAGAAACAAGATTAGAAATATTGTTCTTAGGATGGTCTACTTAATATAGAGCAAATTGTGCAGATCTTCTGGAAAACATGGGAAAATTGTGCCTGACTAAAGGTGTCCTAAGTCAGGCTTCTCAAACTTAAAAAGGCAAGTTCTGGTTCAGTATTCTCAGGCGGAGTCCAAGACTATAAAATAATAAAAATAATAAAAATATAAAATAATAAAAATAAAAAAAATAAAATCGTATTTTCTAACCAGCTCACAGGGAATGGATTGCTGCTGGTGCAGGAACCACGCTGGTTCAGGCTTGCAGGGAACCCCACAGGGTACAGGACTTGGAAGGTGATAGAAAAGGTCTGTCTTGGGAGGAGGCAGGTACTTGGTCCTGTGAACAGAAGGGGCAAGGAGGCAACCCAGTGAGCATGGAGGGAGATGGATGGATGATAGAGCCTGAATCCCTGGAAAATCTTTAAAGATGAGGGCAGACCTGTTTGAATTGAGAGAGGATTTCTCAGAAGGTTGCTAATGCTCATAGAAGTAGATACGAAGGATTATGCAGTGGCATGAAAGACAACTTCAGCAAAATTTTTTGAATGGGATTGAGGAGAGAAGTTAATGTATCAAAATGCAATAATGTATGGGAAATCACTTTGTGAACTGTAAAGTGCTATTCAGATGTAGGGCATTGAGCATTAATACTAATAGCCTTAGTCAAGTCCATCAATATGGGGCTGGGTGTCAGATCAAGATTATTACCAAGGGACACTGAGAAAAGAAGAAATTGGAGCAGTAGTACCAGAAAATGGACAACCAGTTTGAAAGTTCTGAATGGAGGAGAGGGAGTAGATGAATGTGATGACATGATCTCTTGCTTAGGGAAGAACTGGAACCAGGAAGTTTAAGGAGCCTTAAGTGTCCCTTGGACCAGCAAGCTCCATTTATGTACAAGCAAACTGAGGTCCAAAAAAGCTAAATTATGTGCACAAAGTCACTCAGGAGAGTAGTGACTTTTTTAGGACTGTCAGATTTAGCCAACAATAAAATAGGATCCCCAGTTAAATTTGAATTTCAGTTAAAAATAATTTTTAGAGGCAACATAAGAAAAAGGAGAAGATATTTGCAAATGGCAGAATAGATGAACTGTTATTCAAGATCTATAAAGAACTCATCAAGCTCAACACCCAAAAAACAAATAATCCAGTCAAGAAATGGGCGGAAGATATGAACAGATACTTCTCCAAAGAAGACACACATGACCAACAGTCACATGAAAAAATGAGCCACATCACTTGCCATCAGAGAAATACAAATCAAAACCACTATGAGATACCACCTCATACTAGTTAGTATGGTTAAAATTGACAAAACAGGGAATGACAAATGTTGGTGAGCATGTGAGAAAGGGGAACCATCTTACATTGTTGGTGGGAATGCAAGCTGGTACAGCCACTCTGGAAAATAGTATGGAGTTTCTTCAGGAAGTTAAAAATAGAGCTACCCTATGCCCAGCAACTGCACTACTGATACAAATGTAGTGAAAAGATACAGATGTAGTGAAAAGAAGGGGCATATGCACCCCAATGTTCATAGCAGTGTCCGCTACAGCCAAATAGTGGAAGGAGCTGAGATGTCCTTCAACAGATGAATGGATAAAGAATATGTGGTTCATATATACACTGGAATATTACTCCGCCATCAAAAAGGATGTATACCTACCATTTACATTGACATGGATGGAACTGGAGGGTATTATACTAAGTCAAATAAGTCAGTCATAGAAGGACAACTATTACATGGTTTCACTCATATGTGGAGTATAAGGAGTAGTGCAGAGGACAGTATGAAAAGGAAGGGAAAACTGAATGGGAAGAAATCAGAGAGGGAGACAAACCATGAGATACTCTTGACTCCAGGAAACAAACTGAGGGTTGCAGATAGAGGGGTGGGTGGGGTATTGGGCAACTGAGTGATGGGTATTAAGAGGGCATGTGATGTGAGGAGCACTGGGTGTTATATGCAACTAATGTATCATTAACCATTACATTAAAAACTAATGATATATTGGCTAAGTGAATTTAATTTTTAAAAAATGTTAAAAAATATTTTTTAGTATAAATATGTTCAGTGAATACCTCTAGTCAAGCAAAATATTTGTGACATACTAAAAAATATTTATTGTTGATCTGAAACTCAGATTAAACTGGACATCCTATAGTTTATTTGGAAACACTAGACTTGTTGAAAATTGAGTAATTTTTGTAAATAGAGATATAGAAAAGATGAAGAAAATACATTAACCTTGTATTTAGAATGTAACATCCATCAGGGTGTTCATTTCTGCATTTTTTATTATCTGGAGATTCCCCAGAATCTAGGTCTGTGACTAGCACTCAGTAAATGCTTATTGTATGTGTGAAGGAGGGTATGTTAAGGTTAAAAGTATTGTGGCATGTAGGATGCTTAACATACAAAAGAACAGAACTGGGGTCCCTGGGTGGCTCAGTGGATTAAGTCTTTGCCTTCAGCTCAGGTCATGATCCTGGGGTCCTGGGATCGAGCCCCGCGTCGGGCTCTCTGCTTGGCGGGGAGCCTGCTTCCTCCCTCTCTCTCTGCCTGTCTCTCTGCCTACTTGTGATCTCTGTCTGTCAAATAAATAAAATCTTAAAAAAAAAAAGAACAGAACTAAGATTTAGATATTTGTTCCTAAATATATTCTATGTATCTGGTATTTTATTTCTTCAGCAGAAATGATCTTGAGCAATTTTCTCAAGAATGTTCAGTATGGAAAATAAGGTACAAAGGAAAGATAAGACTTTGAAAATGAAATTTTGAGTCATATTAGGGTTAGAAAGTTCTGCATCACTAGTTTACTAGAATTTTCAAGAGTAATTCTGAGTATTTTAACTGATCAATAACTTGAGGATGTAAGTGTAGCATGTAGCACAAAATGATGTGGTTTGGAATGTATTTCTGAAAAAAATAAACACTTCAGAGATCGTTTTCAACAAAGGGAAATATGAGAGAGGAGTGGATTACTGGGAGCTGGCCACAGCTTCCCTGCCAGCAAGGTGGTTGCAGATAGAGTTTATCAGAGTCTTCTTCATCTAGATCTGAAACAGTGGCTGAGAGAACTGATTGGGTTCACCCCTATTTAAGCGCCCTTGATAACACCACAATCTGGTTGGATTTCTTAAACTGACACTTGAGGTAGAAGAGGATATGAAAAAGCACAGGAGTGACATGTACGACTGTCATTTGTTAAGGGTTTACAGTGAGCAAGCATGCCTCTGGTAGGAATCCATTTAATCTCATAAGAATCCTGCAAGAAAGGTATTATGACCGCCATTTTTCACATGGAAAAATTGAGACATACAAAGATGGAATAACTTAACACAATAAGTGGTAAAGATGGGAATTGAGCCTAAATCTCTTTTCCATTGTGCAACATTGCAAATCAACTTATTCTAATAACGGAAAACTGCAAAATATATTGCCTTGTTTTACCAAAATCATCATCATAGAAAATAATTACAAGTAGATCATATTACCATGAATCAAGCTTTGGATTTACATAAAGTTCATAAACATCTTCTAACCAAAGTCATTAGTCCAGTGATTGAGTTCTACTCTTACGTTTTCTCTCATCCTCCCTTCATCAGGAGGGCAACAGATTGCCTTTGCATTTTCTCATTGTACAGTCATCATTGTACATGAGTCTATCTGTTGGTGTCTGGGCAGGCAGCAGATGGTACATTCAAGTAGGTAATTGAGGAGAGTTTAAGGAAGAGAATATTTACAAAGTTGTGGACAGGGTTAAGAGAACAAGTGGGAGAGAGAGAAGAGCCAGGAACTAGCAGCAGCTGGAATCAATTACTGCTCTTCCCTAGGAAGGCTACAGCCAGTTTGTTGCCACCAGGAAGAAGTAAAATCAAACAAGGTCTAGGATGAAAATGAAGAAGTAAACAAATACCTGCCTTCCCTCTCTTCTTGCAGTCTAGTCTCTTGGTGGTGGCCAACATTAACTGAACTCAACCAGAAGCCAGAGGACAAGGGAGCCACTGATCTAGTCCACAAAGGTCAGTCTCCCAGGGTCAGAGCAGGGTGGAGAATGGGGCATATTGACTCTGGAAGGGAAGATGGGAAATACCCGTTGCAAAGTGCTTTCTTGCCATGGTCACATAGCCCAGTAAGCCTATGTTTCCTTCTCCTGCACTCTTGTTTGCCACATTCCTTTCCTTTTGTCTCCCAATCTCTCTCTCTGGCAGATGTTCTCTCTTTGCTCTGCATGGAGGGCTGCCAGTTAGCCCCACTTCTTGCATTTCAGTGATGTCAGTGCTGGGCCCCATTTCTATGGAGCGCCTGGTGTTTTCCAACCCTACCTTCAGGTCTACTGAGGGGCAAATACTCTGGGGTTGGTCTCCTTGGTCAACTGATTTCTGATTTCACTTGGGAAGCCTCTCTTCCTTGTCACACCATTGGCAGTCTTCCTTCAGATCCTCCAGTGTTAACGGTTCTAAAGGTATTTCCTTCAAATGGCTACCTTCCTGGGAAATCAAGTAGCCCTGCCTTCATAGTGTGTCTGATTTCCTATGGCATTTCTGCCCTCAGGAACAGCCAAGTGCATAGTGTTTATTACCCAGTAGAAACCATGACTCATTTGGTACCACTTTAGAGAACTGGCACTCAAAGAACATAGTCCAACAAAAGGAGGGTTTTTTGTCTTTTTGTACTTACTTCCCTTGACTATTCAGAAGTGGACACATAAAACTGTATTCAGGAAATTCCCTTTCCCTCCCTTCAGGAGTTTCTCATGGAAGTCCCAGAGAATTTGCCTGACAACAGAACACCCCCATCCCACCCTCCACCCCCCCAGGGCGGAGAAAGGAAAGAAACTGAGCTGATAGAGGTGAGACCCTTCTCAGTAGATAGAGGATGAGAAAGGCTGGGTGTGTTTCTGCCTGAGTAGGATTTCCTCACCAGTAGGAGGATCATGATGGAGTAAGATCAGCTACACCGAAAGGTATCAAAAGCCTTTTAAACTTTAAACAAGTTGATAGTTATGGCATATGGATTACGGTCTCATAACCAAAGTCATTTCTATCTGTAATTATTACAATGGCTGCCATTCATTGATTGCTTGCCCTGTGCCAGGCATTTTACCAAGGATTTTAATATATTTATCTCTAAACTGCAAACCAAATCTGTAGCATAGTTGGTGCCAACCTCACTTTACAAATGAAGAGATTGAAATGCAGAGCCATGAGTTGAAATAATTATGACTCTAAAGCATGTACCCTTGTCATTAACAGTGGCCTTAGTGTAGTTGCTCACAGCAGTTGAACAAATACTTTGTTCATGCAGGCAGCATTTTTTATCTTCCCATAATCCCAGTGAGGTAGTAGTGTTGTTAGCACCAGTCTGTGGATGAGAGTCAGAGAGATGTAGGCACCCTGTTAGATGCCTAGTACTCATCAGAGTCACAACGTGAACCCAGGTCTATTGGATATCAGATGTGTTCTCTTAATCACTAATCCATTCTCCCATGATGCCTGTTTTGTAATATTATATACTAGGTTTTACATTGTAGTATTATTAATATAGTAGCTTCTTATTTTGCAATTTCTAGGATAACTCTGTGTCGACAGAGGAGGGTATTTCTAAGAGTTGAGAAAGAGTTAACATGACAGGACCTGCTAAGATATTGAAGCAGTGCAGGTCAGTTTGTGAGTGCTGGGGTGGAGCAGCATAGTGCATGGCAATCATCTTGAAATAGAGAAATCTGGGGTTCATGAGATTAGTCAAGAGAATAACAAACAACAACTGACCCTGTGAAACAGAAACCAAGGAACATATTATAATACACAGGTCCTTTGGGTTGATGTTTACCAGCTAGCCCATTCCTTTAAGAGCAAACCAGTAAGGGGTGCCTGAGTGGCTTAGTCAGTTAAGTGTCTGACTCTTCATTTCAGCTCAGGTCTTGATCTCAGGGTCATGAGTTCAAGCCCCACATTGGGTTCCATGTCCACATAAGAAAAAAAGCATAATCCAGTAATAGTCATCATTCCTTGGGAAGTTTCTGTATAATTTGGGTCGTACCCTTCATAATTGGCTCTTATTAAGACAGGACTTAATCAAGCACTCATATGTATTCTTGATAGCTCTCAACATGCCAATAAAATTGGAATGGGAAGTGAGAGGAATACACTGCATCTGGTTAAAAATATGACTTGAGATTGTTTTTTGAATATTATTTATTTTTATCTAAATGATTTTAAAATCCAGTATAGTTAACATACAGTGTTATGTTAGTTTTAGGTGTACAATATAATGATTCAACAATTCTATACATTATTCAGTGTTCATCATATTAATTGTGTTCTCTCTATATATGTATATTATACACATACACACACATATACATCCTACATCTTCTTTATTCATTTATCTATTGATGGACACTTGGGTTGCTGTCATAATTTGTCTATTGTAAATAATTCTTCAGTGCAAATACCTTTTTGAATTAGTGTTTTCATATTCTTTGGGTAAATACCCAATAGTCGAATGTGATAGTTTTATGGAAGACAAGTCCTGACATTGACATTAGCCTACACATTCTGAAATGAATAAAATATGAAGATGTTTTTATAAAACAGTACAAATTTTGGCTTGACTAGTCAGTTGTTTCATGAGAGAATTGGCAAAAACAAAAAGGGAAGCAATTCTCAGAAGACCACAGATAAACTGTTCCACAGACTTCAGGTGATTTCCTAAGATGTATGTTTTTAAACAAAATTTCAATTTCGTTAGAAGAAAACCACTCACTTTTAGCAGATGAAGATAATTTTTAATGCTTAAAAATTATATTTTGGTTGGGTGATATCTACCATGATTTCATGAAGTATTTTTTTTCCCCCTTTCCAGTTTTAGCAGAGGGCCAGTTGAGGGGATTGTGCTTTTGGGATCAAGGAACATTATCCTAAATCACACACTTAAAATATTGTCCTCTCTACCAGCCTGTCATTCGCATTCTTAACCTTCTGCTTCTCCTACTGTTGAACTTTTACCCTGAAGAAGTTGAGACTCAGAGACACAAGTGTATAAAAGAGCATTTAATAGGACCAGATTCTGAGCCTTCCTTTCCCTAAGCCAATTTCTAATGTAAATCCTGCCTCTTCCAGGCTTTTGGTGTCATTTTTCTTGAATTCCTATCTCATTGAAGCCTTGTGCCAAGCACTCAGAATAAATAGACCACGAAGTATTCCAGAAACTCACAGTGTTTTCCTTGAAAAGTGGCTCCCAGTGCAAATTGGTGCAGCCACTGTGGAAAACAGCATGGAGGGTCCTCCAAAAGTTAAAAATAGAACTACCTTCTGATCCAACAATTGCACTACTAGGTATTTATCCAAAGGATACAAAAACGCTAATTCATGGGTATGTGCTATGGTTAGTGCTGTGAAGTGTGTAAACCTGGCGATTCACAGACATGTACCCCTGGGGATAAAAATACTTTATATGTTTATAAAAAATAAAAAAATTTTAAAAAAAGCTAATTCAAATGCATACATGCACCTTGATGTTTATAGCAGCATTATATACAATAGCCAAATTATGGAAGCAACCAAGTGCCCAACAACTGATGAATGGATAAAGATGTGAGATACACACACACACACACACACACACCGAAATATTACTTTGCCATCCAAAACGATGACCTCTTGCCATTTGCAACGACATGGATGGAGCTAGAGAGTATTATGCTAAGTGAAATATGTCAATCAGAAAAGACAAATACCATATGATTTCTTCATACGTGGAATTTAAGAACCAGAACACATGAGCAAAGGGGGAAAAAAGGGCAATCCAAGAAACAGACTCTTAACTATAGAGAACAAGCTGGTGGTCACCAGAGGAGAGGTGGGTAGGGGGATGGGTGAAGTAGGTGATGGGGATTAAGGAGGGCACTTTTGATGAGCACCAGGTGTTGTATGGAAATGTTGAATCAGTATATTGTACACTGGAAACTAATATTACACTGTACATTAACTAACTGGAACTTAAAAACTTTTAAAAAGGGAAAGTGGCTCCGGGACCACACTGCACTGACACTGTGGCTGCTTGTGAAAAATACAGATTCCTAGGTCCCTGTGGAGGCCTATGGAATCCAAACCTTGGCACCCGACAGGGTAGGGGAGAGCCTAGAGCCTTCCTAGAGCCACTGAGGGGAACAAGAACATGAACAGAACTGATGGTAACATGATGAGATGAAGGCAGCAGTCGTGTGGAAAGAGTTGGGAAGGGAACGTGAGGGAGAGCTGGCCTTGACTCCTTATTGATAATTAGAAGGCAGCAAGCAACAGCTTCCTGCTGGCCTTTGATGCCAGCTGAAGTAAACATACCTGTATGCCAATGCAATGTCTGGTTCATCCTGGTTAACTACATTTGGTTTGGCATCTACTGGACTTATTTCTTGCTAAATATCATTGGCTATCCAAAAACATGTAATGTTTAGTATCAGAGGATGAAATTAAGTGTTAGCTCTCTAAGCTAAGCCTAGCACTTTAAATTGATTCATTTATAGGTAGTATAAAATGGTGCTGTCCATACAGTCAGGATGATTGTGGCGCCTACACTCAAATTACATAGTCCATGAATACGTATTGACTTCCATTTCTCCTTTTGCAAGATTATATAACTATTGCACTTTTAATTAGGAGGGTGATGATGCTGATACCAAGAAATTCAGTGCAATGAACTTTTTATTATTAGAGATAAAAATTAATCCTCAATTCCTTTGGCCTTTTAATTGTTTAACTGTGGAATCAGTCAAATGTGGAGGCTGAAGAAGCACCAAGGGATAATGTAATTGCAACTCTTCAAACAATTGTATCTGTCTGGAGAATGAAGATTGATGATCTGGAAAATAGATCTCATTGCTTCAGTAGTAGAATTATGGGCTTTGCCAGTGGCTATTAAGAGAGATTCTCTGGGAAACTTTTTACCAGAAGGAAAAAAAAAAAAAGATACTTGTGAGATGAAGGAAATTTAATTCAGACACTTTTCATTAAGCAAGGCCAGAAACTCCAATTCCCAAGTTCATAGTTGACGAGAGACCCCAGAGCACTAATTATCCATTTTTCAAGTTTTCTGATAGAAAGCTCTTCAATTAGATATAGACAAGGGGGAAATTATGGTAAAAAGAAGGGTATTTTGTCCTTTCTGAAGAGCGCTAGGAAAATAGAGACTATATAACAATGTTAAGAGATAATTATATTAAATGAGTTAAGCATTTTGAATTATTTTAAAAGATGTTAAATTACTTTCAGTACTGCTATTTCATTTAAAGGGCTTAAAATTTTAATTCAGAAAATCAACTTGCATTCAGTATTCGTTTGTGTTCCCTAAACTCTCAGAGATGATAGGTTGCCGTGGGCAGCCTTAGATATCTCCTGGGGAAATTGGTCATTCTGTGGATAAAGTAGGTTGTGTGTTTTGTTCAAAGTGCCAATGAACATTTGAAATGTGGTTCAGTATACTTGTCATGCTGTTAGGAAGATTGATTAGTTGTCTCACTTGTTGAGTCCATATGGTCATACATATATGGGGTAGATAGGGATGTAGATGATGGACTTAGTAGGAGGCTATGAGCAATCACAGATTAATAGAAATAAGAGGAAATACCTCCCTCAGTGTTCAACCACATAATGGCAGCCCGTGAATATTTTATTTTACCATTTTAAAGTGGAGGAAGCTTAGAAGGAGTTGAAGTGACCTCAGTCTCTTTGGCTTTATTTATAATGTAGTGTTTCTTGTTATTTGTTGCTAAGCAGAGAGTGAAGATGTAACTGTTTACCTCAACAGGGTAAATGGAAGCAGTTCTACAACCATGGTCCACCAACCAGCTGAACTCTGAGTATGTATCTATCCAGGAATTATTTCTAATCTGAGCATAGAGATGATACAGAACATGCATTTAGAATGAAACAGTCACTGGCATTTTGCATGATTTTGTTCTGTTAATGGAGAACTATGCTAGCGGTCAGTGAATAGAGATGCCAGGTTTCAGAAACCCAGGGCTAGAGAAACAGATTAGAGGTGCTCATTATTAGTACTGGAAGGTTTTAAGGTTCATCTTTTAGAAATGTGAAAAAACTATTCTTTCTTATATCTGTAGCATTTCTTATTTTAAAGTTAAAGAGGAGGCAGTGTCATATGAGAATGGCACTAAAAGATAATGAAGTTGGGGAAATGGGGACAATTGAAAGCAGGTTAAAAAAACTTGGGCTTTAACATGGTTTGTTCAGGATGTTCAAGGTAAAGTAACCACAATTTAAAAAGAGATGAACATTAATGTTCTGTAATAAATGTGGTTTCTTTGTAAACCATTTCAAAACTAAAGATATGAGAAGAGAAACTAAACTCCAACTGTTGTCCCTGCCCCCCCCGCCCCTGCCATGCTTCTCTCCCACTCATAGAAAACCTAACCACACTGGTACTTCCCATCTTAATTCTAGGTGTGGCTGTGGAGGACTTTTTATTTTATTTTATTTTATTTAACAAGAATAGGATGCTTGGGGCACCTGGGTGGCTCAGTGGGTTAAGCCTCTGCCTTCGGCTCAGGTCATGATCCCAGGGTCCTGGGATCAAGCCCCGCATAGGGCTCTCTGCTCATCAGGGAGCCTGCTTCCTCCTCTCTCTCTGCCTGCCTCTCTGCCTACTTGTGATCTCTCTATGTCAAATAAATAAATAAAATCTTAAAAAAAAAATAATAGGATGCTTTTATACCTACAATTCAGAAGGTACTTTAGTCCAACTTAATCATTTGGCATTATTTGTCTGCATTATAAGTCATTAAAAGACATTCAAAAAGAGAAAATGAGAGAGAAGGAAGCTGAGATTTTATATATGGGTTACTTTTTCACCAATAAGATGCTGTTCACGCCTTTAGGGATGACTTTCCCTTCCTGATCAGCGTCTCTTAGCCTAGAGTAAATGAGCTCTGGTCTCAGCTGTGAACTTCAGAGACCTCAGATATTGATTCTACCTCATGGGGGCAGTGGAGTTAATAATAATAATAATAATAATGATAATGAAAATGACAGTGGAGTTAATAATAATAATAAATAATAGATTGGAGACCTCTACCCAGTTGAGGGAAAGCTAATATTTTCTTCTTGGGTTCAGAAGGAATAAAAACTCAGTGAAATGATCACAAACCAAGGGCCAAGAAGATTATACATCTGCGCCATAATCAGTCCAAAGTCTAGTAAATAGGTTTGTTCAGAGATAGAGTTTAACTACAGCGAGTAGGCAAAAAGCCATTAAAATATGGTAAATGAACAAATAAATGATTCTGGAATTTGGAATTGGAACCTAAGGGGTAGGAAGTAAGATATCAAAGAGAAAACTTCTAAAACAAAAGGTGGTTAGCTTGTAGTTACAACAAGAACAGTAGGAAATGTCAAGAAACCCAGAGAAGGACACACAGATGCAACATGTCATGATGGTCATGCATGTAGAAATGGGAAGCAGAGAGATCATCACGTGGAAGAGGGCAGGAATTCAAAAATTATGTTCAGAAACTGCTTAACGGGAACAGTAGGGTCACAGAAGGCGGAAGAGGGTGGGAAGTTACCACTCTATTAAGTAAAGTCAGGTCCTGCTCATGCAGAAGAAATGTGTCAAAAAGAACTATTTCTGCTGTCATCGAAGTAGGAAAGTCACAGTAGCCTTGGCATAATATCTTCTTTTGTTGGACCCCATGACAGGCATATGTATCCTTCCATAGCATCACAAGTGAAAGGTGGCGAGTTGAGGACAGAGTGTGAGTAGTACTGTTCTGTCTGGCCAAATAGCATCTTACAACAATTCCTTTACAGTGCTGTTTTTAATGGCTCCAAAGTGGATATCAATATGCCATAGGTAATTTAATAATTTTTTATTATTTGACATTTATGCTACAGTAAGTTTTTATATTATAAATTATGCTACAGCAAATAACCCTGTAGGCCAATCCTTGCCATTAGTTGTTTCCTTTGAAAAACTGCTATAAATTGAGTACACAGCCTTAGAAATTGCTTATTTTACACTGTTGATACTGCTTGCAGACTTTCTTCCACAGAATTTGTACCAATGGGGGCGCCTGGGTGGCTCAGTCGTTAAGCACTTGCCTTCGGCTCAGGCTCAGGTCATGATCCCAGGGTCTTGGGAAGGAGTCCTGCATCGGGCTTCTCCCTCTCTCATTTCCCCTTCTTGTATTCCTTCCCTTGCTGTCTCTCTCTCTCTTTGTCAAATAAATAAATCTTTAAAATAAATAAATAAATAAATAAGTAAATGTTTTTTAAAAATTTGTACCAATATACAGTATCATCAACAGTGAAACAGCAACCGTTTTCCACATTCAAGTGTGAGACTCCTAGCACATCATCAGTTTTATAAACCTCTGAATTATATTTTTCTAATAATGCAGATGATGTCAATTATGTCATATGAACTCTTTTTACTGGTACTCACTGTGATCAAAGGTATGTAATTTTAAAATACCTGGTGGAATTTAGAGCTGTATTCTATAGTGATCAAAGAATATTTAAGCTATACAGAGTGATCATACTCATTATTTTACTAGCACAGTGTTCTAACCTATTTCTGTAACTGCAGTCTAAAATATTTCTTTTTATCCTTCTAATTGGATAACTCCTAGAAAAGAAACTAATAATTCTTCTTTTCTCTAAAACTAGAAAGTTCAACTAGAGAAATTCAGAATATAAGGTTCCTGAACAGCTCAGTGCTATTACTGTATTTTAGTTTTAAAAGAACACCTAAAACATAATCCATATTTGAAATATATTACTGTAGTTAAGAAAGTATGAAATACTCTTCACACACATTATGTTTTAAAATTTTTATTTATTTATTTATTTTCTAATAAACATATAATGTATTTTTATCCCCAGGGGTACAGGTCTGTGAATCGCCAGGTTTACACACTTCACAGCACTCACCATCGCACATACCCTCCCCAATGTCCATAACCCCACCCCCCTCTCCCGAACCCCTTTCCCCCAGCAACCCTCAGTTTGTTTTGTGAGATTAAGGGTCACTTATGGTTTGTCTCCCTCCTGATCCCATCTTGTTCTTTTTATTCTTTTCCTACCCCCCAAACCCCACATGTTGCGTCTCCATTTCCTCATATCAAGGAGATCATATGATAGTTGTCGCAAATGGCAAGATTTCATTTCTTTTGATGCCTGCATAGTATTCCATTGTATATATATACCACTTCTTCTTTATCCATTTATCTATTGATGGACATCTAGGTTCTTTCCATAGTTTGGCTATTGTAGACATTGCTGCTATAAACATTCGGGTGCATGTGCCCCTTCGAATCACTACGTTTGTATCTTTAGGGTAAATACCCAGTAGTGCAATTGCTTGGTCATAGGGTAGTTCTATTTTCAACTTTTTGAGGAACCTCCATGCTGTTTTCCAGAGCGGTTGCACCAGCTTGCATTCCCACCAACAGTGTAGGAGGGTTCCCCTTTCTCCTCATCCTCGCCAGCATCTGTCATTCCCTGACTTGTTAATTTTAGCCATTCTGACTGGTGTGAGGTGATATCTCATTGTGGTTTTGATTTGTATTTCCCTGATGCCGAGTGATGTGGAGCACATTTTCATGTGTCTGTTGGCCATCTGGATGTCTTCTTTGCAGAAATGTCTGTTCATGTCCTCTGCCCATTTCTTCACTGGATTATTTGTTCTTTGGGTGTTGAGTTTGATAAGTTCTTTATAGATTTTGGACACTAGCCCTTTATCTGATATGTCATTTGCAAATATCTTCTCCCATTCTGTCAGTTGTCTTTTGGTTTTGTTAACTGTTTACTTTGCTGTGCAAAAGCTTTTGATCTTGATGAAATCCCAATACTTCATTTTTGCCCTTGCTTCCCTTGCCTTTGGCGATGTTCCTAGGAAGATGTTGCTGCGGCTGAGGTAGAAGAGGTTGCTGCCTGTGTTCTCCTCAAGGATTTTGATTCATTCCTTTCTCACATTGAGGTCCTTCATCCATTTTGAGTCTATTTTTGTGTGTGGTGTAAGGAAATTGTCCAATTTCATTTTTCGGCATGTGGCTGTCCAATTTTCGCAACACCATTTATTGAAGAGGCTGTCTTTTTTCCATTGGACATTCTTTCCTGCTTTGTCGAAGATTAATTGACCATAGAGATGAGGGTCTATTTCTGGGCTCTCTATTCTGTTCCATTGATCTATGTGTCTGTTTTTGTGCCGGTACCATACTGTCTTGATGATGACAGCTTTGTAATAGAGCTTGAAGTCCAGAATTGTGATGCCACCAGCTTTGGCTTTCTTTTTCAATATTCCTTTGGCTATTCGAGGTCTTTTCTGGTTCCATATAAATTTTAGGATTATTTGTTCCATTTCTTTGAAAAAAATGGGTGGGATTTTGATAGGGATTGCATTAAATGTGTAGATTGCTTTAGGTAGCATAGACATTTTCACAATATTTGTTCTTCCAATCCAGG
>PISX010001170.1:0-178894 GCA_004024625.1 Mellivora capensis | reverse complement strand
ATCTTATAGTTTTGGGTGCAATTGTGAATGGGATGGACTCCTTAATTTCTCTTTCTTCTGTCTTGTTGGTGTAGAGAAATGCAACTGATTTCTGTGCATTGATTTTATATCCTGACACTTTACTGAATTCCTGTATGAGTTCTAGCAGTTTTGGAGTGGAGTCTTTTGGGTTTTCCACATATTGTATCATATCATCTGCAAAGAGTGAGTGTTTGACTTCTTCTTTGCCCTTTTGGATGCCTTTAATTTCTTTTTGTTGTCTGATTACTGAGGCTAGGACTTCTAGTACTATGTTGAATAGCAGTGGTGATAAAGGAGATCCCTGTCGTGTTCCTGACCTTAGTGGAAAAGCTTTCAGTTTTTCTCCATTGAGAATGATATTTGAGGTGGGTTTTTCATAGATGGCTTTGATAATATTGAGGTATGTGCCCTCTATCACTACACTTTGAAGAGTTTTGATCAGGAAGGGATGCTGTACTTTGTCAAATGCTTTTTCAGCATCTATTGAGAGTATCATATGATTCTTGTTCTTTCTTTCATTAATGTATTTTATCACATTGATTGATTTGCGGATGTTGAACCAACCTTGCAGCCCTGGAATAAATCCCACTTGGTCGTGGTGAATAATCCTTTTAATGTACTGTTGAATCCTATTGGCTAGTATTTTGGTGAGAATTTTTGCATCTGTGTTCATCAAGGATATAGGTCTGTAATTCTCTTTTTTGATGGGATCCTTGTCTGGTTTTGGGATCAAGGTGATGCTGGCCTCATCAAATGAGTTTGGAAGTTTTCCTTCCATTTCTATTTTTTTGGAACAGTTTCAAGAGAATAGGAATTAATTCTTCTTTAAATGTTTGGTAGAATTCCCCTGGGAAGCCCTCTGGCCCTGGGCTTTTGTTTGTCTGGGGATTTTTGATGACTGTTTCAATCTCCTTACTGGTTATGGGTCTGTTCAGGTTTTCTATTTCTTCCTGGTTCAGTTGTGGTAGTTTATAAGTCTCTAGGAATGCATCCATTTCTTCCAGATTGTCAAATTTGTTGGCATGGAGTTGCTCACAGTATGTTCTTATAATTGTTTGTATTTATTTGGTGTTGGTTATGATTTCTCCTCTTTCATTCTTGATTTTATTTATTTGGGTCCTTTCTCTTTTCTTTTTGGTAAGTCTGGCCAGGGGTTATCAATCTTATTAATTCTTTCAAAGAACCAGCTCCTAGATTCGTTGATTTGTTCTATTGTTTTTAGTTTTTTGTTTTTTTTTGTTTGTTTGTTTGTTTCTATTTCGTTGATTTCTGCTCTGATCTTTATGATTTCTCTTCTCCTGCTGGGTTTAGGCTTTCTTTCTTGTTCTTTCTCCAGCTCCTTTAGGTGTAGGGTTACGTTGTGTATTTGAGACCTTTCTTGTTTCTTGAGAAAGGCTTGTACCGCTATATATTTTCCTCTCAGGACTGCCTTTGCTGTGTCCCACAGATTTTGAACTGTTGTGTTTTCATTATCATTTGTTTCCATGAATTTTTTCAATTCTTCTTTAATTTCCTGGTTGACCCATTCTTCTTTAGAAGGATGCTGTTTAGTCTCCGTGTATTTGGGTTCTTTCCTAATTTCCTCTTGTGATTGAGTTCTAGCTTGAGAGCATTGTGGTCTGAAAATATGCAGGGAATGATCCCAATCTTTTGATAACGGTTGAGACCTGATTTATGACCGAGAATGTGATCTATTCTGCAGAATGTTCCATGTGCATAGAGAAGAATGTGTATTTTGTTGCTTTGGGATGAAATGTTCTGAATATATCTGTGATGTCCATCTGGTCCAGTGTGTCATTTAAGGCCTTTATTTCCTTGTTGATCTTTTGCTTGGATGATCTGTCCTTTTCAGTGAGGGGAGTGTTAAATTCCCCTACTATTATTGTACTATGGTTGATGTGTTTCTTTGATTTTGTTATTAATTGGTTTATATAGTTGGCTGCTCCCACGTTAGGGGCATAGATATTTAAAATTGTTAGATCTTCCTGTTGGACAGACCCTTTGAGTATGATATAGTGTCCTTCCTCATCTCTTATTATAGTCTTTGGCTTAAATCTAAGTTGTCTGATATAAGGATTGCCACCCCAGCTTTCTTCTGATGTCCATTAGCATGGTAAATTTTTTTCCACCCTCTCACTTTAAATCTGGAGGTGTCTTCAGGTCTAAAATGAGTTTCTTGTAGGCAACATATTGACGGGTTTTGTTTTTTTATCCATTCTGATACCCTGTGTCTTTTGATTGGGGCATTTAGCCCATTAACATTCAGGGTAACTCTTGAGAGATATGAATTTAGTGCCATTGCATTGCCTGTAAGGTGACTGTTACTGTATATTGTCTGTGTTCCTTTCTGATCTACTACGTTTAGGCTCTCTCTTTGCTTAGAGGACCCCTTTCAATATTTCCTGTAGAGCTGGTTTGGTGTTTGCAAATTCTTTCAGTTTTTGTTTGTCCTGGAAGCTTTTTATCTCTCCTTCTATTTTCAATGATAGCCTAGCTGGATATAGTATTCTTGGCTGCATGTTTTTCTCGTTCAGTGCTCTGAATATATTATGCTAGTTCTTTCTGGCCTGCCAGGTCTCTGTGGATAAGTCTGCTGCCAATCTAATATTTTTACCATTGTATGTTACAGACTTCTTTTCCCGGGCTGCTTTCAGGATTTTCTCTTTGTCGCTAAGACTTGTAAATTTTACTATTAGGTGACGGGGTGTGGACCTATTCTTATTGATTTTGAGGGGGGTTCTCTGCACCTCCTGGATTTTGATGCTTGTTCCCTTTGCCATATTAAGGAAATTCTCTACAATAATTCTCTCCAATATACCTTCTGCTCCCCTCTCTCTTTCTTCTTCTTCTGGAATCCCAATTATTCTAATGTTGTTTCATCTTATGGTGTCACTTATCTCTCGAATTCTCCCTTCGTGGTCCAGTAGCTGTTTGTCCTTCTTTTGCTCAGCTTCTTTATTCTCTGTCATTTGGTCTTCTATATCACTAATTCTTTCTTCTGCCTCATTTATCCTAGCAGTAAGAGCCTCCATTTTTGATTGCACCTCATTAATAGCTTTTTTATTTCAACTTGGTTATATTTTAGTTCTTTTATTTCTCCAGAAAGGGCTTTTATATCTCCAGAGAGGGTTTCTCTAATAACTTCCATGCCTTTTTCGAATCTGGCTAGAACCTTGAGAATCATCATTCTGAACTCTAGATCTGACATATTACCAATGTTTGTATTGATTAGGTCCCTAGCCTTCGGTACTGACTCTTGTTCTTTTTTTTTGGTGGTGAGTTTTTCTGCCTTGTCATTTTGTCTACATAAGAGTATACGAAGGAGCAAATAAAATACTAAAAGGCTGGCAAAGACCCCAGGAAAATGCCCTTTAACCAAATCAGAAGAGACCCTAAATCGTGGGGCGGGAGAAAGGGGATAAAAAGAGGTTCAGAAAAAAAAATTAAAAAAAGAAAACAAAGAAAAAACATAAAAAAGAAAAAATATACATATATATATTAGACTGTTGATTAGAACAGGGTCACCCACTTAATTTGGGGAGTATTTTGGTCTGTTAGAAGAAACTACCTCCAAAAATTTTAAAGAATGAAAAACATATATAAGGGTAAACACAATGAAGGGATGGAATATGCTTATAAAGTTTGAAAAAAATTTTTTTTTTAATTTCTAAAAAAGGAGTTCATAAAGTAAGTTGGTTGGGAGAATAAAGAAAAAGAAAGTGGAGAGAATTTGCTCGGGCTGGAGACTAGAACAAGCCCGGAGCTAGATTTAGGGTATATTTTGATCTATTAGAAGACATTTTACCCCAAATTATTTAGAAGAAAAACCCTATGTGTATACAATAAATAAAGTTAAAATACAATGAAGGATAAAATATGACTATAATAATGAAGGTTCAAAAAAGATTATTTTTTTTAATTAAAGGTATTGTTAAGATAAACCAGTTAAACGTTAAAAAAGAAAAGGGTAAAAGTTAAAAAAAATTAGCAGAAGAAAAAAAAAATAAAGTTAAAAAATTTAATTAACTGCAAAACTAAGGAATCATGGGGAGAAAGCCATGAGTTCTGTGCTTTGCTTTCTCCTCCTCTGGAATTCAGCTGCTTTCCTTGGTAAGTGAACTTGGTCTTGGCTGGATTTCTTGTTGATCTTCTTGGGGAGGGGCCTGTTGTAGTGATTCTGAAGTGTCTTTGCCTGAGGCAGAATTGGACTGCCCTTACCAGGGGCCAGGCTAAGTAATCCGCTCGGGTTCGCTCTTGGGAGCTTTTGTTCCCTGAGCGCTTTCCGTAGAGTTCCGGAGGGCGGGAATCTAAATGGCAGCCTCCCAATCTCCGGCCCGGAGGAGCCGAGATTTTGGGGCCCCACTCCTCAGTGCGCCCTCAGAGAAAAGCCCCAGCCACTCCCATCTCCCTGGCCTCCGGCCGCACTCCGAGCTCACCCAGCCTGCTCGGGTAACCCTGAGCTGAGAGCTCACTCCTCGGCTCTGTCTCTGTAGCCGGCTTCCCCGCTCCGATACCTGCTAGCTCTGCGACACTCAGACACCCCCGATCCTTCTGTGACTCTGCGGGACCTGGGGCCACGGTGACCCCACGTGAGCTTCACCCCAGTTTAGCCTCTGGAACGATGTCCCTCAGTGGAGCAGACTTTTAAAAGTCCTGGTTTAGTGCTCCGTTGCTCTGCTTCTTGCCAGGAGCTGGCCCTTCCCCCCGCGGTCTATCTTCCTTTCGCTTTGGATTCACTTTTCTGCAAGTCCTACCTTTCAGAAAGTGGTTGATTTTCTGTTTCTAGAATTGCTGTTCTTCTTCTCTTCAATATCCCATTGGATTTGTAGGGTTTGCAATGGTTTGATAAGCTATCTAGCTGATCTCCTGCTACCTGATGTAGTCTCAGCCTGCTACTTCTCTGCCATCTTCTAATCCCCACACACATTATTTGATGTGGAAAAATATATATTAAAAAAGTAGAAAATGTCCCCCTGTTATTGACCTCAATAAATGCATTTATTTTTAAAGCAGGTTTAGGAGAAAATTGTCATAACTCACAGTGAATCTAGTCAGAATCAAATAAAAAACCCAGCTGTTTGAATCAAGATCATTTATTTTAAGTTACATATTATTTTAAATGGATACATGAGTAGTATAAAGAGCAAGAAACTAGAGATCAAGAATTAAAGTCTTAAACTGAACTCTGCCACTTTCTAGATGTGTGCATTTGGGGAATAAAATCTGAGTCTTAGTTTATACATTTATTTAAAAAAAACCTGTCATTGCTTGAGTTGTTAACAAATATTGAGATAAATGGATGTGAAAATTTGCAAACTGCTATGTACTTGTAACACTGCCTACTACTTTTAATAATTATAACCATATATTTTTTTCTCCAGACCTTTAGATTAGATTTTAATATTTAATACTTTAATGTGAGAAGTAGGGCGGGGGATGGATAAAAGAAGAAAATTGATAAAAGATGGATCTTTCAAATACAATTTATTTGGAAATATAACATAGCTCAGAACAGTTCCTAAATCATAAGTATTTGCTTTAATGAATTATAATTAATACACTAAAGTAGCTACTACTGAGGTTAAGAGATAGAACATTACGGCATCCCAGAAGGTCTCCTTGTGCCCATTTTAAGCTAGTGACTACGGCCCTCCTTCCCAAAGATAACCAACATCCCAACTGTAAGTATTATACTTCAGTTTTACCAGTTTTTGAATTTTATAAATGGAGTCGTATAATATGTATTTTTTGTATCAAATTTCTTTTGAGATGCTCCATATAGCTGTACTCGAGTCATCTGTATTACTGAATAGTATTCCACATTTTCAGATCCATAATTTATCTACTGAAAAACATTTGAATTGTTTCCAGTTTGAAGCCATTACAAATATTACCATGAATAAATACAAATATCCAATATATTATATACCTCCTATAGATATTTCCACACGTATATATACATACATAGACACATATCCTAGGTGTAGAATTACTTGATCAAAAGTTACACATACATTCAATAATGAGATTTCTTCAAATGTTTTTCCAAATTGGAAAATTCATAATTTGTGAGAGTTCTGGTTTTTCCATATCCTCACCAACATTTGGTACTATTAAATTGTTTTGATGTTAGTCACTCTCCTGGGTATATAATGGCCTCTTCTTTTGGTTTTAATTTGTATTTCCCTGATATTAATGAGATTGAGAACCTTTTAATAATTTCATAAAAATCTGAATATCTCCTTTTGTGAAGTACCTATTTAAGTCTTTTGCCCATTTTCTATTGGTTTGTCTGCGTTTTTAAATGATTTGTAGAAGTTGTTTATTCTGAAGATGAGTCCTTTGTCATATTCATGACTTGAAAATATCTCACACTCTGTGGGTTGGCTAATTTCTTAGTGGTGTTATAATAAGTAGAAGACCTTAATTTCATACACTTCAGTTTGTTCATCTCTTCTTTTGTGGTTAAGACTTTTTCTTTCTATTTAAGTTATCCTTGCTTACCACAAGGACATGAATGTATTTTCTTTTACAATGTTACAGAAATTTTTGTTTTGCCTTTCACATCTAGAGCTACAGTTTATCTAGGATTAAGTTTTATTTTTTAAAAAAAGGATTAAGTTTTATGTGTGGTGTGAAGGGGTTTTGGGAATCAGGATTTGTTTGTTTGTTTTTTTCCCCACGTGCATGTACAATGGATGCAGAATTATTTATTTTAAAAATCTTTTCCTGACTGTTCTGCTACCATAAATGCAGTATCCATATTTGTATTGGATTATCTTAACTATTTGTTACATTGATTTATTTGTTTAGCTTTATGCCAATACCATACTGCTTGAATTTCTATAACTTTATAATAAGTCTTGATCTGCACTTGAGCTCTTCTCCTCACCTTCTTTTTCTCCAAGTTTGTCTTGTCTATTCTTTGCCCTTTGTATTTCTGTATAAATTTTAGAGTAATATCTACTAAAAAAAAGAAAACTTCTGAAGTTTTTATAGGAATTGCATAAAATCTATAGGTCAATTTACAATATTGAGTTTCTCCAGTCTACAAGTATGTATGTCCATGTTATTTCGGTTTTCATTTTAGTAATGTTTTATGATTTTCTATACAGAAGTTTTTATTCTTGGGTATTTGATGTTTTATGCTGTTGTACATTGTTGAGTTTTTTAAATCTATTTTTCCAACTCTTTTATAGATGTTGAATTGATATTATTGACTTTTTATTTAACAACATTGCTAAATTGCCTTTGTTTGATTATTTATCTGAAATCCTTGAGATTTTCATACATACACAAATCACATCATCAGCCAAAAATTACAGCTTCATTTTTTTCTTCCCAGTCTTACAACATTTTTTCTTTTCCTTGTCTTATTGCCTTAGCAAGAGCCTTCAATATAGTATTGATTAGAAGTATAAAGTACATTTTTGTCTCCTTGCCAATCTCAGAATTTTTTCAATATTTAAACTTTAATTATGATATCTACCTTAGGAACTTTGTAGATAATCTTTTTCTCTTTTTCCCACCTTTACTGAGGTGTACAGGTATTTGGCAAATAAAAATTGTGTATTTTTAAGGTATATAATGTGATGGTTTGATATACATGTACATTGTGAAGTGATGACCGTAATTATTAACACATCCATCACGTCACATAGTTACTTTTTTTGTTGTAGTGGTGGGGGATGAGAACAAATCATATAAAGCAGGATTATTAACTAGCATTATTTTAGATTCCAAGAACATACTCATCTTGTAACTAAAAGTTTATAGCCTTTGACAAATATCTCCCTATTTCCCCATATCACCTTCTCTCAATCACCACTCTATCCTCTGATTCTATGAGTTCAACTTTTTTAGATACTACATATAAATTAGGTCATATAGTGTTTGTCTTTCTCTGCTTATTTCACTTAACATTAATTTCTCAAGGTCTATCCATGTTGTCACAGGTGGTAGGATTTCCTCCCTTGTATAGATGAATGATATTCCATATATCACATTTCTTTACCCATTCATCCATTGGCAGACACTTAAGGTTGTTCCCATAGCTTGGTTATTGTGAAAAATGTGGCAATGAACATGAGAATACAATTGTCTCTTTGAGATATTAATTTCATTTCCTTTGGATATATCCCCAGCAGTGAGATTGCTGAATCAAAGTTTTATTTTTAAAACTCCATACTGTTTTCCATAATAGTTGTACCAATTTACATCCCCACCAACAGTGTACAAAGGTTCCCCTTTCTTACACCCTTGCCAACACTTGCTATCTTTTGTCTTTTTTTTTTAATTTATTTATTTGTCAGAGAGAGAGGGAGAGAGCGAGCGAGCACAGGCAGAGTGGCAGGCAGAGGCAGAGGGAGAAGCAGGCTCCCTGCGGAGCAAGGAGCCGGATGGATGTGGGACTCTATCCCAGGACGCTGGGATCAAGACCTGAGCCGAAGGCAGCCGCTTAACCAACTGAGCCACCCAGGCGTCCCATCTTTTGTCTTTTTGATAATAGCCATCCCAACAGGTGTGAGGCGATACCTCACTGTGGTTTTGATAGGCAGTTAACTAATTATTAGTGATGTTGAATTCCTTTTCAGTTACCTATTGGCCATTTTTATGTTTGTTTTGGAAACATGTCTATTCAGCTCCCTTAATCATTTTTATTTTTTAAATTATTTTTTATTTTTATTTTTTTTTAGTACTAGAAATATTTGTTTTGGTCCATGTGCAACAAACTCAAAATTACCTTTAGCAGGGGCGCCTGGGTGGCTCAGTGGGTTAAAGCCTCTGCCTTTGGCTCAGGTCATGATCCCAGGGTCCTGGGATGGAGCCCCGCGAAGAGCCTGCTTCGTCCTCTCTCTCTGCCTGCCTCTCTGCCTACTTGTGATCTCTGTATGTTAAATAAATAAAAAATAAAATCTAAAAAAAAATTACCTTTAGCAAATTATGCAACTAGCCATTATATTTAGCTAAGAAACACAGTAGAAAAACTTCTAAAATAGACTCTATTAAATATTTAAATGGGTCCAGCTATTTGCAAAAAATATTCTTTTTTTCCACTCCTCACCTCCAGTCTGTCAATATTTTTCTCATGCACAAATACTGAAATTCTAATGCATTATTTCTGAATCAATAGCCTGTAACAGTATTTAGAATTCAATAATCCTAATTATTTGAAAAAATAGCCTTATTCATTTTTAAATCAGGTCTGGTTTTTTTTGTTTGTTTGGTTTTTGCTATAGTTCTATGAATTCCTTATATATTTTAGATAGTTACCCCTTATCAGATACATGGTTTGCAAATATTTTCTCCCAATCCATAGGTTATGTTTTTACTTTGTTGTTCATTTCCTTTGCTGTATAGGAGATTTTTAGTTTGATTGAGTACCACTTGTTTATTTTTGCTTTTGGTGTCACTCAGAAAATCACTGCCAAGACCAAAGTCAAGGAGCTCTTTCTCTGTGTTTTCTTCTAGGAGTTTTGCAGTTCCAGGTCTTACATTTAAGTTTTTAACCCATTTTGAATTGATCTTTGTATATGGTGTAAGATGGCATCCAATTTCATTCTTTTGCATGTGAACATTCAGTTTTCTTAGTACCTTTTATTGAAGATGACCCTTTTCCTGTTGTGTACTCTTGACACCTTTGTCCTAGATTACTTGACTGTATATGTGTGGGTTTATTTCTGTGCTCTCTGTTTTGTTTCATTGGTCTATTTGTCTGTTTTTATATAGGTACCATACTATTTTGATTAAAGATAACTTCTTTCAAATTAAGGAAATTTCATGTTATTAACAGCTTACTAAGATTTTTTTTGTCAAAAATGGATGTTTTTTTTTTAAATACTTTTTCTATATGTATTGAGATGGTTTCATGCTTTTTCTCCTTCTGTTATAGTAGTAAGAATTAGGTTTATTTTAGAATCCTTAACCATCTTTGCATTCCTAGAATAAGCACAGCTTCTTTATCAAAAGTAAATGGAATAAATCTAAAATTATTCCAAAGTGAAAAGGTTATTTAAAAAAAAAAAAGAAATGAGAACAGAAGTAGAGCCATTGCTTATCAGCCAGGATTATCTGTAGTCAAAATTCACTGTAAACAAAATTAAGGCAAAATAAAGAGAAATCAGTAATCAGGTGTAGATTTGCAGGGTAGCCAAAGCAGTAATAAGAAACATATACAGTCAAAACTATTAAGACTTAGAAGTTGAAAATCAATCGATAAGCCACGTTTAGGAAAGCTGGATGCATAAGAGAATGTAGGAATGAATTTTGTTTCCACAAACACAAGAAGATACTTCTAATCTGGCAAACTCAGTAAGAGGAATGAGTTCCTTATTCTCCGTCAGCAACAGTGAGAAACTCTGTCCTAACTTGACCGTGGCCCATAGACATCCTTGGATTGGTTTCTTGCTTTTCTTCTAAACTCAGGACAAAGTTTCAGATAAGCATTCTGAGCTTCTAGCAAACTTTTAAGCCTTCTTCAGTTTTACTTCTTATTAGCAGTTGTTGCTGTTGTTACTGCTATTGTTTTAGCAAACAGAAGAACAACAGAATGGCTTAAGGAGATTCTTATTCTCTAGACTTTTAGAGTTCTTGTTTCAGGTTGAGCCATCTCCCACACGCAAAGATTTCCACTCAGTTATGCATTCACAATGCTATTCAGGAATGTTTAATTGCCCACAGGTATAAACATAAAGAAGTTTTTATTGAAAATATTTGAAGACAAAACATTTTGCTGTGTTACTTTTAATCATTTATTTCACTGTCCTCCTCTCTCTTTGTCCCTCTCTCTTCCTTTCTCCTTTTCTGTACTTCCCTTCTTCATTCTATCCCTTCTTTCTTCCTTTTACTTCCCCTTTATGTAATTAAACTACTAGCAGATAGGTGAGCATCTATTAACTCTAGCAAAGTACTGGGAATACAAGGAAGTGGAAAGCACATTACCTAACCTTAAGGAATTTATCGTCTAGTTGGGGAGGGCATAATGTAAGTTCAAATTAATAAATATTTACCCACAATATTGTCAAAGCTCAAAATTAGGTGGAAATGTGTAGACAACAAGTCTTAGTTCAAAGTAAAGAAAAATTTGTGTGGAAGTTAGAAGTGGGACAAGTTCCTAAAAATAAAACAAAACAAAAAACAAAAAACCCATAATGTGGGCAGCTGCCTTTGGCTAGGGTCATGATCTTGGGTCCTGGAATCAGCCCTAAGTCAGGCTCCCTGCTCAGGGGGCAGTCTGCTTCCATCTCTCCCCAGCCCCTCCCACCCCTTGCTCATGCTCTCTTTCTCTCTATAAATAAAATCTTTTTACTGAGAGAAACTGAGACATGTAGACTTTGTTTTAGGTATCTATGTATCTAGCTAAGAATGTATTTCTAGTCATAGGCACAAGAATATAGGCAAGAGGAGGAGTGCACACAGGTGTGAAGACACAGAGCAACTGAAACAGATATTTTTTGTATGTCATGGATCTAACACTGGAAAAGAATCTGCCGATGAATGAAGGAGTGTGTGTGTGTGTGTGTGTGTGTATCTATTTAAAAAAAAAACCACTAACATGACTTAATCTGACTTTAACTATGAAGCTGCTGATTTTGGTTTCCTTTTTTGTTTATGGCTTCTTGACAAAAACACAAACACCCCAAACTATCCTTACTGTAGGATATTAATTCTGAACTCTTTCTAGGCTCATTCTAGTGGTACATATCTGCTTAGATGATTGCAGAATGCAACAACCGAGTGTACTTTACTGGAAGGAATACATCTTGAACTAAAATTCCAAAAAATAAAGCAATATTTAAAAATCTCATATTGCATTTAGAAGGTCCTGTGAACTGAAGTGAAAATATGAATCTCGTTGGGTCAGTCCATCTGGGTTTTGTTTTACTAGAAGAGAGGTTTAACTGATAAAGTAAGATACCAAGCCCACTCTGAATCACTCCCCATTTGCAGTAAGAGGCCTGGCTCAGCTCTTTCCCCGCTCAACTTTTATCCAAGTCACATGTAGACAATTAGTAGATTTTTCTGTTCAAATGAAAATGTTCATTTGCTTTTCTAATTTACCATTGTGACACTGGAACTCTGATTGAAAGCATTTTAACTTTTATAGTAAACAGTAAAAAAGCCTCATAAAGCCCTCACAAAACTTCAGGAGTTAAGATATATTCCTTATGACTGTCTACATTGTGATATTTGTGTTGCCAATTATTGTATCTAGAATCATTCCCTTAACTCCATTTCCTGTTTTTTCTTGAGAGTACTTTGCAGAGGACATGTTTTTAATAGGCTGTAATCATCACATGGGCAACAGGGATCTTGGCAAGTAGCTATTAACAGTATAGACAGAAACTTGGAGTGTGATGGTTTTAGACTTCCTGAGCTTCTTGATGCTATTTTAATGCACTAAGAGTATAAACTAAATTTAGGTCCTGCTGACTGTTACCAGAGTGAAGTGCGTGCCTCTTTTGCAGACAATTCTAGATTTAGTCACTGTGTATTTCTGTCAAGCTGGGAGTGCAGTTTACAGCTCTCATCCCTTCTCAGCATTTAGTGAACTATATGTATGTATTTAATAATTGCTTGGAATTGCACCTGTTTGTTTAAATATTGTTGTTCCTAAAGCAGTTACTGGCATTGTGTTGTTTTTCTTTTGGTCACTGTGTTTTATTTTGGTAAATCTGGCATTATACATAAATTTATGATTTCTGACAGGAAGTCTGTGTTACAGGTTTTCTAGTCCATGGTTCTCTAGTCTCTAGTCCACGGTTTCTCATCCTGGGGACTCGGGCATTCTGGGTCAGACAGTTCTTTGCTACGGGCTGGGGAGGCAGCTATCCTGTATCCTGTAGGATGTTTGGCAGCACCCTGGACTCTGTGCATTAGAGGCTGACAGCCCATCCCTCTAGCCCAGTCATTACAACCAGAAATGTCGACAGATACTTGAATGCTGCTTGTGGAGCCAAATCACCTCCAGTTGAGGACAACTACTCTGATCTGCCCACTGCTCACCATCTCCTTCATATGGGCTCCAGTCCAGACTACTGTCATCTCTCAGCAAACCACTGTAAGAGTTTTCTGCTGGATTGCACTGCACATGCCCCAGTGTTCTCCAGTTCATACTCCACATTGTAGCCAGAGCGTTTTCCCAAACCCAGATCTCATCACATTACTCCCAGTGACCTAGGACAAAGACAGAACTCTTAAAAAATAGCCTCCCAGTGTTCATCTGGGAGTACCCCTTGGCTTTCTATCAACCCAATTTTTCTTGCCAGTTGAGGGTTTTCTGCATGCCCTTCCTCCCCCTGCCCTTCCCTTGCTTTACTCCTCTCCGTCCACCTGGCCAGTGTGCACACACTCTTCAGTTCTGGCTCTGGTTGAGCCTCATGCTGGCAGGTTATTCTTATCTGATGACTAAGGACCAAGTCAGATTGACCTGTTATAGTTAATTCTAGGCCAGTTGGACTAAAGCCAATAATCTAAAAGCCAGTTTACTAAAGGGCTAAATTACTAAACTTAGTCACCAAAATAATAGATTTTAACAAACTGTTTTATTTTGTTCTTTATAGTTTAGTTTCACATGGATTGAGTTTAGAGGGCTATAAAGAATCAGTATTTGCATATTCTGGGGTCTTCAGACTCCCTCCCCATCCCCATGAACCCTATCCCTCAGTTCAGGTTTGCCTCTCTGGGACTAGCAGACCAGTCCACCCAATGTGCTGTGTCTCCATCTTTCTTCAAGTAGGCAGTTGGAGTCAGATTCAAATTTAACGTTTCTTAAAATGCAGTTATAATAATAACACATTAAAAATGGAAATCTTCAAAATCTGTGAAAGTATCCCAAACAATCTGTATTGCTTCAAAATTTGTAAGAAACAAAATTTGGTAAAATTAATAAGTTCACCTATTTGTCATTTGGGATTATAATGAACAGTTCCTAAAATTTCCAAAAATGGGCAAAATCAATATTGACTTTAAAAGAATTAAATAGGTATCAGTATGAGGTCAATATTTCCAATAGGAAATTTGGGTCATATTTATTTATTTATTTATTTATTTATTTTTAAAGATTTTATTCATTTACTTGACAGACAGAGATCACAAGTAGGCAGAGAGGCAGGCAGAGAGAGAAGAAGGGAAGCAGGCTCCCTGCTGAGCAGAGAGCCCGATGCAGGGCTCCATCCCAGGACCCTGGGATCATGACCTGAGCCGAAGGCAGAAGCTTTAACCCACTGAGCCACCCAGGCGCCCCTTGGGTTGTATTTGTAAGGATATATCCATAATAAGACCAAAGTAACTCATTTCTCTTTAACTTTTGACAAAGTTAATGTTCCTTAAAAGGTTTTTAAGGAGCACCTGGGTGGCTCAGCCAGTTGAGCATCAGACTGGATTTCAACTCAGGTCATCTCCTCGGTGTGGAATGGAGCCCTGTGTTAGGTTCCGGCTCAGCATGGAGTTGGCTTGTCCCTCTGCCTCCCCTTGCATTCCTCCCCTACTCTTATCCATGCTCTCTCTCTCTCTAAAATAAATAAATAAAATCCTTTACACAAAGGGTTTTAAGATCAATGTATTTGTTGACTGTAGTTAAGAAGAATATGTCATGATTGCCCAGTTGTGATTCTACATTTATTTGAGGATTACTCCATTAATAACCTATGTGTCTCACTCAGTTATAGACTCCACAAGAGCAGGAACTGACCATTTTTGCTCAGTAATTATTCACAGAGCATATCATGGTATAAATGTCAATTTAAGTGTTGTTGAATATGTAAATTATGTTAAAAATGCAGTACTAGCCACCTAATATGTAACATTGACATTGCCAGTAGTTGCTAGCCTTAAGAAAGCTGTTGGTAATTCTGGACCTAATTCTGTAAAAACATTAAAAATATAGAACAGACTTTGATATAGCATTTATTAGAACACTGTGTTTTTTCTAAGACCAAGACCTTTTGCTTAATCTTTTGGTAGCACAATAAACATTTCATTTTTCAGATAGAAGTCTTTGTGGTTGTATAAAAAGCAAGTTTGTAAATTTTATTTACTACCATATTCAAATGAAATAGTATGGTTCTTTACCAAGTTTAAGTAATATAAGAGTGTTTTAAAATTAATATTATAAAACAATATCTTCAAGTAAAACTAGAACATGAGTATTACCTCTGGATTATAAAGATTCCTGTTAATTATTAGCAGTATTGTTAATATGGTTAGGATTGGCCTTAATCTAAGGTTAGTCAGAGTAAACATTCCAATCCCTCTGAAGGGGATAGAGAAGAGGGAAGGCAAGAAAAGGATGGAGAAAGGATGGCAGCAGGGGAGATTGAAGGAAAAGTTGCCTTTTCAATTCTATTCAGGGTTTTTGGGGTTTTTTTTCAAAATTCCTGTTATTCCAAACACATTTTCCCAAACTCCCTCTGTATTTGACCTACATATAGAACATAAATGCCACTTATTTGAATCATTTAATGACCATTTTATGGTACACAATCCACAATTTTTCTAATATTTCAGGTAGATTTTATAATTTGTATTTAGTAATTCCAAGAGATCCTCAAAAAGGTTTAAAGTATGCTGTTTGCTTCTCTTGTTTATGGTGGCTTCTTTGTGTATTTTATAATTTCTGATTGTTAGCTCATGTTTTACTGGGCTTTCTCTGAGGAAATTCTGCAAGACTTGGATCGAAGGTGTACCCTTCCAGAAAAAATTATTTTAGCTTCTTCTAGGTGCTCTGGGTTGGAACCAACCTTGGCCCATATCTGTTATGTTTCTTCTTTTGGGGTTTCCTGGACCAGATATGTAAAGAATATCTAGGTCCCGAGCCATGTAAGGGTAGGACTGTGGTTATAAACTCTCAGAAAGCCACCCTCTCTCCCCAGTTTCTGGCCAAAACCAGACAATTTTCCTTGCAGTCCCCTTTGCTAGTGAGCAGGCTTTTTGCAGGGTTGCTCTTTAAAGGACTTGGCTTTGAGTTTCATTTTCAACTTCCCACCTTGCAGAGGAGCATAGCTTTGATTTCTGCTCCTATTCAGTGGTTAGAACCAAAGACACCACGGTACCCATGCTAGCAAATGCCCTCAGGGCAGCCATGGCAATAGTATACCATCTTACAAAACTGGCTTTCCATTTCTGACCTTTGAAAACTTTCCTTGGTTTCCTTCTAGATCTTCTATGCATCTAAAAGCATTCTTAAAATAATCTTATCCATTTTGTAAGAGGAGGGTTTTTTTAAGAATATTTGGTCAATTTATTTTATTGATGGAAATAGAATGCAACAATGATTCTATATTTAAGGAGATACTTCTTTTGGGGCGCCTGGGTGGCTTAGTCTTTAAGTGTCTGCCTTGGAGTCAGGTCATGATCCCAGAATCCTGGGATTAAGCCTCGCACCAGGCTCCCTGCTCAGCAGCAAGAAGCCTGCTTCTCCCTCTCCTACTCCCACTGCTTGTGTTCCCTCTCTCATATCTCTCTCTGTCAAATAAATAAATAAAATCTTTGAAAAAAAGAGAGAGAGATACTTCTTTTAAGGAAACAACAATTTGCCTTCCTTCTCTCCTTTCCTTTTTTCTCCCTCCCTCCTTTCCTTTCTTCCTTCTTCCTTCTCTTACATCTATCTATGTAAGATAATACATCATTTAAATAAAATTGCAGAGCTACTCTTGAAAGGAAAAAGAAATTTATAGTTATATAACTTCCTTTATTATGCAAATGATATTCAATTGACAGGAGCCAGCAAAGCTATTTTTTCCCTAAACTTTGAGGGTTTTTTAATGCTTATAGCAGCTGGAAGTAAATACAGCCAACATTTATTGATCACCTAGCACATACCTGTGTAGATACAAACAGATTGAAGTACAATGCTTAGACTACCAGAAGGAGGGGTGCCTCTGGGTGGCTCAGATGGCTAAGCATTTGCCTTTGGCTCAGGTCATGAGTCCCAGGATCCTGGGATAGAGCCCTGCTTGGCAGGGAACCTACTTCTTCCTTTTCTACTGCTCCCCCTGCTTGTGCTCTCTCACTCTCTCTGTCAAATAAATAAAATCTTAAAAAAAAAAAAAGACGACTACCAGAAGGAAAACTGGGGGACCGCATAGATATTATAGAGTTACGTGTAGCCCTTAAATTTAATAATTTTCACTTTAATACAAACTTCACTTGTGCAATGCCTAGAGGTCCCCGAACTTTACGAACCAGACTTTCATGTGCTGAATAGGTTTTTTAATATGGGTAATCCAGGAGGATTTGAGCTAACACCCGAGGAAGCTGCTCATGTGGGTGCAAGTTCTGCCAAAGTGGTTAGTCCTTGAGGAAGGACGATTCCAGGAAGCAGACCCACTCAGCCTACTTATAAATGTACGTTCCTCTCTTCAGCTTTCAAATGTTTGACATGTTTTCAGGAACTTCTTTTTTTTTTTTTTTTAAGATTTTATTTATTTATTTATTTGTCAGGGAGAGAGCGCGAGCGAGAGAACGAGCACAGGCAGACAGAGTGGCAGGCAGAGGCAGAGGGAGAAGCAGGCTCCCTGCTGAGCCAAGGAGCCCGATGTGGGACTCTATCCCAGGATGCTGGGATCATGACCTGAGCCGAAGGCAGCTGCTTAACCAACTGAGCCACCCAGGCGTCCCACAAACTTCTTAACTACATATTAAGAGTACATTAAATATGTTCCTACGTAGGACTCTTGAATCATCCATGGTGCAAACCAGTCAGAGAAAGTTAAGAGAAATAGTATAATCTGAACTTAAGAAGCTGAACTTAAAAAGTCATGGCAAAAGTTTATCACATCAGGTGTGAGTGAGGAAGAGTGTGGGAAAAGGAAAGGATACTTGAAATCTTGTTGGTGTGTTAGGGAACATTAAGTAACTTTAAGTAACTATCTCAAGTATACATAGTCTACATATTTGAAGGCACTTTTTTTTTAATTTGATAGTGATTCACAGTTAACATTCAATGAACATTTGCAGTATGCCCGACATTTTGTACATGCTTTACATATACTAGCATTTAATTCTGTCAACAACTCTTTGCGGTGAGGACTATTATCATCCCATCTTACAGATGGTCAAATTTTTTAAGTAACTTTCCGGAAACTATAGGGTTATAAGTGGGCAAGATAGGACTCAGTTCCAGGGGCTCTGACCCCAAAACCAACCCTCTTTAGCTACGTGTTCTGTTGCTCACAGTGAAGGCTGATTTATCTTGAAGGATTTAATCAAAAGTTCTATTCTTGAGAAACTCAACAAAGGAAGAAAGATTATTTTCTCCCCTCTTATCCTATGTACGATAAAAATTGGCTTATTATTATTTACTTTATTGGAATAAGTATTGTTCTTCTCCAAGAAACATGTATGGTTGATGGATGTCTTTTCAGTGGTATGTTGGACAGATTTGCAAGAGTTGATCATTAAATTTTCAGGAATTTTGCAGGCCAGTCATTAAATATATTGTTAAAAATTAAACCCTATAAATGTATGTTAAATGAATTATATTTAAAACAAAGGTGATAAATATTCAAAACCCATTGCTTCCTAATTATTTAACTACATTTTACTATTATCTATGCTCTTGAGGTTTTTTTTTAATGTCGATTATATATATATATATATATATATATATATATATATATATATAAATACTGTGTGGTGGTGTGCTACTGAGCTCTGCATTCAATAATGCCCATCACTTTGGTATCTCGAAATTAGAATCATACTTGTACTATGATTTGGTAAACACTACAAATCAGGGCTTTTCCCCAGGGAGTTGGCTGTTCAATATTTACCGCAGCACCCCCTTCATTCCTTCTTGAAAACATTTTGCCTTAAGTTGATTCTCAGGAGGGCTCTTTATTATACAGAGAGTTCAGAATGTATAGCAGAGACCTCTGGTGTCTGAATTACATAAGTGCTACCATATTTAAGAGAGAGAATTTGGAAACCTTCATCAGTTTCTCATTAATACACTTAATTATCACAGAAAATTGATAATTCATCTTAGTTTGAATAACCACCAAAAGAAATACTATCTTTCACGATCCTCAGTGAACCAACACTTTTTGATTTAAAAAATTCAAGTTCATCCACTCCAGAGTAAAACTGCATCCTAAAGTTTGCTATGCGTCCTAAAGTATGCTACTCTAACATACGGGAACAAGTCAAGATACCTGGATTCTGCTCCTGTCTCAACTACGGAACAGCCAGGTACCCTAGCCTTGGTGCTTTTGCCTCTCTGACTTGAAAATCACCTTAGCACTTTTTTAGATATTCTGATGACAGGTCCCACCCAAATCCATTATATGACAATCCCTGGAGGTGAAATCCACGTGGTGGTATCCTTTGAAATATTCTTGGGATGCTCCTAACACTCAACTGATTTGAAAACTACTGGTCAGATTATTTACATGGAGGGTGAACAGGCTATGGTTAAGGGTTCCAGTTGCAGGACCAGAGCTGTTTTCAAATCCCCACTCTTCAACTGCCTAGCTGTGTAACCTCAGATAAGTTGCAAACTATCTCCATGCTTCAGTTTCCCGATGTGTAATATTAGAATAATAGTACTACCTTAGTTAGGGGACGGGACTCCTGGGTGGCTCAGTCAGTTGAATGTCTTGTCTTCTGCTCAGGTCATGATCCCGGGGTCCTGGGATCATGTCTCACATTGGGCTTCATTGCTCAGCAGTGAGGCTGCTTCTCCTTCTGCTTGCTTCTCCCGTGCTGTGATCTCTCTCTGGCAAATAAATTTTGTTTTAAAGATTTATTTATTTATTTGTCAGAGAGGGAGAGAGAACGAGCGAGCACAGGCAGACAGAGTGGCAGGCAGGGGCAGAGGGAGAAGCAGGCTCCCTGCTGAGCAAGGATCCCAATGTGGGACTCGATCCCAGGACACTGGGATCATGACCTGAGCTGAAGGCAGCCGCTTAACGAACTGAGCCACTCAGGCGTCCCTGGCAAATAAATTTTAAAAAATTTTAAAAAACAGGGGTGCCTGGGTGGCTCAGTGGGATAAAGCCTCTGTCTTCGGCTCAGGTCATGATCTCAGAGTCCTCGGATGGAGCCGGGCATCTGGCTGTCCGCTTCAGCAGGGAGCCTGCTTCCCTCTCTCTCTCAGGAAGGATCTGGCACTGAAGCATTTGTTATATTAGTATTATTACTACTAAGGACACTCTCTTAGTAGTTCTACCTGTCCTCTCCATGCTAACATAGAGCCATTTATGTACTTGAAGGCCACATCTTAATGTCCCTTTTATTATACATTTTCTTTCCTACTATTTTCTAGCCTTTAATCATATTGAAATTTCTCTTTTCAACTGTCCCCAATTTTTTATTTTCCTTTAACTTAGAAAAGCCCAAAGTAAAGTGCTTCAGATGGCTTAGAGCCATAGCTGAATGACATCTGCCTTGTCATTGTAATAGATCTTTTGAATTAAAGCATTTGCATTGACTGAGACTGACATTTTCTTTACATTATAAAGAATAAACCTTTTTTCTTATATATGAGGTGGCAGCAATCATTTTTGTAGACTCTGTTCCCAGTAGGAACACAACAAATATAGAAGAAGCAAAATCTATTGGGGACAGGAACTGTTTGATAAACAAGTAGCAAAAAATACTTCAATCAAATCTTTAAAAGCAAAACAAAGGGGAAAATGCTTTCTCGTCCATTTAGTTTGAGGAGGATCGATGTCTAATTAGAGGAAGAATAAAGGAAAAATTCCTCATGTACTTTAGGCACAAAATTTATTGGGAGAAATGGCCAGGAAGCACTTTGATAAAGGAGAATGTGAGAACCATGGCAAACCAGAAGACTCCTACTTAAAATAGTTTCTCTGAGTGCCTGTTTTCCAACACCTCTGACAGAGAACAGGAAAGAGATGAAATAAGCAGATATTATGAGCATCACCAGAAACTATTTGAAAATTGAAAATTGGAAAAGATTAATTCAGTACTGTGGTCTTTAGTAAACCTTCTAGAATTTTATATTTAGAAGGTTGTAAAAATTAACTTACTAACTGCCACTATGTCATTAAATATTAATGATATAGTATAGGAACTAGGGCCCCAAAACGTCCCCTGGAAACATGTTCTGTATTCTACCTTAATTACAAAATGGAGCTGCCTAAGGCTAAAAGTTGTAGTGCATGTTCAGCACATGGTTACTGCAGAATACTAGTGAACGCTAAGACCACTTGTTAGCATTCTTCCTGATTGATTGTTGCACTTCTAGACGGTTACAACATCACTAGTTATTATGTAGATATTTCTCTAAATCTTTCACTGAAATCATAACATGATGACTGCTGAATGTTAATGGAGGTACCTAAGATTAAATTGGGAAAGAAATAGCAAATCATTATCTCTGAAACTCAAATTTTTCCCCTCCTGGGGGACATAGAGATAAAAAAAAATTTGAGATCTTTCCAATTGTATTATGCAATTATATCCTATATATGTTCAACTGATGTAACAAAAAACAATACAGATCTTATGTAAGTTGCTCATTAAAGTACACATAACATATAGATCGGAGGGGGGGAGGTTCTAATTAATATGGATAAATGTGATTACCTCCAAGGAAACCAGGATAGATGAACTTAGGCAGAAAAACACAGTAACAAAAACCAATAAGCTTTTTTATCAGATATTGGAGTGCCCTCATAAATTGTATATATTAACCCTTTGGGTGAGAGAAATATGTGAGTAAGGAACTTAATGATAAGAATTGAAAAACATTGTTTTTTGTTTTGTTTTTGTTTTTTAGATTCTGTGCTAATGGAGAGCAAACCTTAAAATCCCTTTGGGTTTCATCTCTCAGAGTTAGATGTACCTAAACATTTTGTTTGCAGCATATCATTGCACTTCAGAATTGTTCAACTTGTTCGAATTTTTATGGTCTCGTCCATCTCTCTCCAAATATATGCCATAAGCAAACTAAAAACAGCACATTTCTCCCAGCTGGCGATCACTCTCAGGGGATTAACAGTTGCAAAGCATTGTGCTACCCTAAGCAAACTAAGCCTCGGAGGACAAGCTGGCTTTACATTAAAATGAGAATTTAGACTGAGTGCCATTTAGGTAGGTAGGTAGTTTGTTGTTTTTTTTTTTTAATGAAAAGAACAAAAATGATAGCATTTCCAATTTAACCCTATTGAAAATCTTAACACATCTGAGCATCTATCTTAAGAAAACCTGCATGGCATTATTGCAAGATCTCCTCTCCAGTGCAGGAAGGGAGCAGGTGCTCTGTCTGGTAGCCTCATTGATAACATAACAATTCTTTTGATGTGTCCAGTTGTGCAGGGATCTGATGTGTCTGAACCATGTTAGTTGTGTCATGAGGTCGTCATGGAATTTTTCTGATGGCAATGATAAGATTTGGGCCATGTGATAAATGGTTCCTGGGAGCTGTTATCTTTTCAGCCTATAAATTATTTCCTTTATATAAGTTAAACACTTGGGTAAAAATGGCAGTGCTACCATAGTGGTTAAAAAGATTTAGCGCCTTGAAAGAAATCATGCATATAAGCCTATTTGTGGCCTGGATTCCCCCCATCCCCTCCCTGCAGGTTCTCCAGGCTCATCAGTATAGATGCAGGTATTATAGGTGAAGAGATGAACTCACTGAGGGGCTGTGGGAATTGATGGCTAAAGTTCCCTATAAATATTGTATTACCATTATCCTCATTCCCTCTTACCATGTTTATTTCACACCACTTACTGTACACTTGCCCAGGTCTCTAACCTTGCCAGTTGTAGCAGAGGATCATCAGGACCCAAAGGAAACTTGAGAATTTAGCTTGTTCTCAAGATTTACCTACTGTAAGGTTTTTAAGTGAGATTATCTAGTTTCACCAATCCCGCCTCCAGAATTTTATAAATTATATATATTTTCTTTTAAAGAGCCAAATACCTCACTGCCATTTTTTAAAAAATTTATTTATTTGACAGAGAGAGAAGCAGCAGAGGGAGAGAGAGAACCAACTCCCTGCTGAGCAGGGAGCTGGTGCGATGTGGAACTCCATCCCATGACCCTGGGATCATGAGCTAAGCCAAAGGTAGACGCTTAACCCTTAACCAACTGAGCCACCCAGGTGCCCCTGCCATTTTTAAGATGGATTTTTTTTTCAGTTTAGTATAAAAAATTGTAAGGATACAGAAGAGGGGCGCCTGGGTGACTCAGTGGGTTAAAGCCTCTGCCTTCGGCTCAGGTCACGATCCCAGGGCCCTGGGATCGAGCCCCGCATCGGGCTCTCTGCTCAGCAGGGAGCCTGTTTCCTCCTCTCTCTCTGTCTGCCTCTCTGCCTACTTGTGATCTCTGTCTGTCAAATAAATAAATAAATAAATAAATAAATAAATAAAATCTTAAAAAAAAAAAAGAAGTAAAATTTCCTCTAAACCTGCAAAAAATGTTAACATATTTTGGAGTATTTTCTTCTAAACATAGTTCTGTAGATATGCACATATTTAAACATTCATATAGATAAGGAACATGTCTTTCTTACACATATGACCTTTATTGTGTAACCAGAATTACATATTTTCCCCCACTTGTTACATAGTGAACATTTTCCTATGTCAATTCATATACTTTATAGTATTTCATAATATTGACACATCCATTCCTCTGCTGTTGAGCATTTAGGATGTTTCTATATGTTTGTAATTATACATAATGTAATGAACATCTTCGCTGATGCAGTTTAAATTCTTGCTATTTGTCTTTTCTGGGTCCATTTTGGATTCTTAAATTCAGAACTCATATAACTCCCTAAATGTTTACTTTATTCAAATATGTGGCAGCTTAGTTAATAGTAATGATCTTTCATCTACAGAGAGCTGTACTTGCAGATAATTGAAAAGCTGATTAGGCTACATTTTTTTCCTCAGCATAATCTCACTAGGAATAATAGTAATCAATGCCTTCAAGTGGACTTAAGAAAAACTCAGCCCTAAGTATTAAAAATGAATGTTACTAAAAAATTTTACATATATTTGAGAAACTACAAGAATTCTTGAATTAATACATATGATGTGCTAGAACTTAATATTAAGCACGAGAGAAAAATAATAGTTTAACTCAAAACAAGATGTTGACTCACCAAAATTTTCATTTTCCCCTGAAGGAAAACAAAAAAGGAAAAACTAATATTTCCTCTGAATTAAAAAAAAAAAATCAAAGAAAAACAGAAGGACCACTTGCTTTGTTTTGTTTTTTGAAACACAGTTACTTTAAAATGATTTATACTTTTCAGTGGTACCTGGGGGCTTAGGCAGTTGGGTGTCCAACTCTTGACCTCGCCTCAGGTCTTGATGTCCAGGTCATGGGTTCAAAGCCTGCATGGGCTCCACACTGAGCGTGAAGCCTACTTAAAAAAAATGATTTAGATTTTTCAGTTCCCCCCAAAATATGAAATATTTTACATTCCTTGGAAATCACTAGAAAAAAAACTTGAGTTCAACCCAGCTGTCAGTTCACTGGTTTTTATAAGAAAGGAGCTTGAAAGGAGCACTGGATTGGAAGATTTGTGACCTTGGGCAATTTTCTTATACTCTTAATCTCAGGGTCTACCTCTGTTTAATAGCTGTATGAGAACTTAATGTAAATTACCTAAAAGAGTGCCTGACGCATAACTGACTCTCAGTAAATGCTAGTTCCCTTTTCTCCTGTTTGTTTTTTTAAGCCTTTATTTATTTATTTGACAGAGAGAGAGATCACAAGTAGGCAGAGAGTCAGGCAGAGGAGGAGAGGGAAGCAGGCTCCCTGCTGAGCAGCGAGCCAGATGCAATGAGGGTGCTCTATTGTGGGACCCTGAGATCATGACCTGAGCCAAAGGCAAGGCTTAACCCACTGAGCCACTCAGGCGCACCTTTTCTCCTGTTTTTAAATGATAATGCAGAGTATTTCAAGAGATAGATTTTTAAAATAATTTCTTTCCTTGGATGAAAGTCATCAACTAAAACTGTATTTGTAGGTGAATGATTGCCATTTTGCTATAAAATTATAAACCTATAGAAAATTTGAGAGACAATAATATATCAAACAGAAATGAAAAGTTAAAGCTCCAAAGTTAAGCCACTCTGATGTCTCCAGGGGTACCCTGTTTCTTTATGTATAGTTAATTGGTCAAAAATAATTAAAACAGTGGCTTAAATTTATGTAACAATTTATAGTTTCAATTATTGTCATTTAGTTGGTTTGATCCTCACACAGACAACATCACAGAAGTTCATGGAAGGTGAGTGATTGGCCCAAGGCCAAACTAAATTAATACTAAAGACAATAAAAAATAATGTTATTTCTACTCATAATTTTATTATTAACCACTAAGTAAAGAGAGAAAAGGAAAATCAAAACTAAAATGACAGATTATCTAGAAGTTAACGGAAGGGAAAACTTATCAAACCTGTTCTTAGTTCTTAAGTGGTTTTTAGTGTTAAAAAATAAAAATTGAAAATAAATGAGCCATGTATGTATCTTAGAAACTAGGAAAATGACTCAAAATTAATCAAAGGAAGTTAGGAAGCAGACCTTAATAAAGACAAAAGCAAGTCTGAAATAAATCAACAGCTAGTGTTTTGGGGAGGGAAATCTACTTGACTAGACAAATGCGTGACTGACCTGATTAAGGAAAAATTAATGGCAGTACAAGTATAAAAATCTGAGTTTAACTTTCCAAACGTGGCTTCTCGTACTGCTTTTCAGACTTCTTAGAGAAGAGAGTGGTTCTCTGCTCTCCAGTCCTTTTATGAAGTTAGCAGATACTTAATATCAAGCACCTGGTAAAAAGATGCTGTATTTGTTTGCTAGGGCCCCTGTAACAAAGCAGCACAGACTGAGCAGCTCAAACAAGAAAATTTTATTGTCTCACACTTAAGGAAGCTAGACTTCTGAATTCTCAGTGTTGGCAGGGTGGGTTTCTTCTGAGGGCTGTGAGGGAAGGATCTGTTCCCAGCCTCTCTTGGTTTGTAGATGGCTGTCTTCTCCCTGTGTCCCTCCACATCATCTTCCCTCTACCTATCTGTATCCAGATTTCTTGGATTTATAAAGACACCAGTCGTATCAGATTAGGGCCCAGTCTGATGGGCCCACGGTTGCTCAATCCACTCTATAAATACCCTACCTCCAAATAAGGTCAGACTCTGAGATACTGGGGGTTCATATCCTCAACATACGAAGTTATGGGGGACATAATTCAAACCATCACAGATGCCCTTTGTCTTTGATTAGTTTGTCATTTGCTTTAATGAGGTTTTCCTAATAAAACTTTGGAAGAGCCCACACCCTTTTATGAAAGCTTTTGGAGCTGGAATGGGCCATAGAAAGCTATTCTATGAATACATTTATTCTATTACAGAGCAAACAGGCTCAGAGATATTGGGTGACTTTCCAGTCATTTACAACTAGCTTTCTAGTGTGACCTCTTCCAAGTTATTCACACCCCCGGAGGGCTACATGGAGACGCCAGTTGGTACTGGGCTGGTGTTGGAGACTCTGACCTGGCGATGTGGTGCTCCTCCTGTGTACTTGCTCTTCCTAGGATCATGCCTTCCTATTAAGCACGATTGCTTTGAGACCAGTCAGATGAGAGCCTCCACCATTGCCTCTGGCGGCTTCTCTGCCTTTACAGGTCCATTGGAATATTTATGCAGTTGGGTGTTTGGGTTTGTAAAACTTCCCATGGGGATAAGCAGAGTTGTTCTTATATAGTTTTAACCATCTGGGCACTATCAAGGGTTATTGTAATTGATTTGGAATCAAAGGTATATTTTTTAAGGAATATATTATCACCACTAACATTGAGGATTCCTCCAGTCTCGCCATTCTTATTAAGTTGTTATTTACTTGAAGGTGAAATTGTCAGTCGTTCTCCAACCAAAGATACTGATTCAATAGATATCAGGTAGTCCGAGACACCTACATTTTTAGCAGGGTGATTCTTTAGGTAATTTTCATGCCACACTTTGAACAACAACAAAGAAACCTGCTCTAAATCAACACATTGCTCATCAATTTTTAAATAGTTACTACTAGGAATGATTGTTTTATTTTCCAATCACATCATATTTTACCTAATCTAAGAATTCTGTGTTTGTGGTTTTTTTTTATGTAAGTCACATCATTACTTCATGTGTCACTAAGAAAGAAAAAAGTCAATAAACTATGACACATAACCTTAAGGAGAGTTGCTCTGGATTTTTTGTGAATTATTTGTACCAGCAACTCGTTGCTTTGAAATTTTTGTTCAGAGGTATCTGGCAATTTCTTTTACCTTAAGTCACATTACCAGGCCTGTGATAAGCAAAACTTTCCCATGTACCACAACTTTTTCCACTTGAGGTTACCTTTCTTATATCCTCTAGTGCAATAGAATGTTACTTTTCAAGGAAATCTGAAATTGCTGTCATTCCTCCAATAATGAACATCTGCTTCACTAATAAGTAACAAAGACACACTTCACACCTGTATATGTGCCATCTTTGTATGCACCACGTTGTATGTTTAAAGCCAAATCATACTATAGCTCTTAAAAAAAGTATAGATTTAAAAAATAGTGAAATGGCAGTTAAACTCCACACATGATATCACTCAAAAATTCTATCACTCAGCTGAAGAGACCTTCTTAACAGCTGAGACCAAGTCCATGCACACTCTGACATTGACCACTACGCTTGTGAGGGCTGCCTTGTATATACTTATCATAAGATGTGATTAATTAAAGACACATCTCCATTCAGAGCTGGGAAAATGTGGTGGGCCGGGGGAGAGAGCTCAGAATCCACGTAATATGGTAATACAACAGTTTACAATGGAAACTGTCCTCGTGCTGGATGCTAGGGTAACATAATGAGCTAGAGCAGCAGTTCTCAAAATGCAGTCCTGGGACTAACAGGATCAGCATCAGCATCAGCATCACCTGGGAATTTGCTGTAAATTCTCAGGTTCCACCCTAGAGAGTCTGAATCAGAAACTCTGGGAATTGAGCCCAGCAGTCTGTTCTAACAAGCCTTCCAGGGACCTCTGATGCACGCCCAACTGTGCGAACTACCAGGTTAGAATGAATAGGAAGTCAAAGGGAAGGAGGCCTTCCTCACATTTATAAAGAAATATTTATTGATTATAAATACACACACATACATAACCTCTTATTAGAACTTGATTTACTCACTGTAAGAATTTATATGTGTAGTCCTTCAGATATTCAAATAGAAATATTTGAGAGGCACTGGGTGGCTCAGTTGGTTAAGCATCTACCTTCAGCTCAGGTCATGATTCCAGGGTCCTGGGATGGAGCCCCATCCTGCTCCGCAGGAAGCCTGCTTCTCCCTCTCCTTCTGCCTGCCACTCCCTCCCCTCTTGTTCTCTGTCTCTCTGTCTGTCAAATAAATAAAATCTTTAAAAAACAAGTAGATATATTTGATATACAAAAAGCCTACATCTTATAACGGCCAAACAAATCCTTGGTATATTTTATAATTATTATCCTTAGCTAACCCTTCCCTTTTTTGTTGTCTTTGCTCCAAACTGTCCTATCTTCATAGTCTTTTCCCATCTTCTATGTATCACATAGATTCAGAAAAATCTGCAATACCAGTATAATTCAAAATTTTCCCTTTTACACTTTTGTCAGACCCTCTCTCCCTCTCCTTTTCCTGTTTTTAACTTTTCACCTTTAAAAATAATAATAGCTAATCCTATGAAAGTTGAATCCCCAAATTAAGGGGTAGGGAAATAACGTTTGAACAAACACCTCTAAAACGTCACTGCTCAAGTATTTGGATCTGAGGAAGGTATAATTTAACTGCTGTCCTCTGTCATTATAATATATAAATGGTAATATGTGCTGTAGGATAACTGAAAAACAGTTGCTAGAATATGTAATATTTGAATGTGTCACTTCATTTTCTATTTTAACAAACATGGTCTCAAAATCACATTCAACTTATTGGCTTTAGTGTTATCTGAAGTGCTGTGAATTCTTCTTTTGGTTTGAGATAATAGATTTTTCTCTTTTTCAATTGTTAATACACAAGTAGTAGAAAAATGAAAAGAAACGAGATATTCCTTTGTTAAATGTTCATTGCAATATCCTTATTGGTATAAAACTGCAAGGCTTATTCTCTCAGGAGAAACTGATTTAGAAATAATTACCTTAGTATTGGAGTCAACAAGTAATCCATTGAGAAGCTGAAATCACATTGGAGGCTCAAGCTCATATCATCAAATAATAAATATATTTGCATTCCACGATCCTTGATGAGTGATATAATTTTAATAATCAGTCTTCCCTAAAACATGCATATTACACAGAGTTTATTTTGGAGCAGAATTTCTTTTAAGTTTGTAGTGAAATGTGTTTTAAATTCTTAGAGAAAAATGAGGACAGTTAACATTTTTTAAACATGATTTTATAAGCTTATTTGCATAAGTTTACATTTTGTTTCTTTGTGAATTCAGTAGAAAATATTACTGGAATTTTAAAGAAACAGCATAATCAATTCAGAATTTACATCTCCAACCCCAGTGAAGTAACCTAGTTTTCCATCATTTTTTTTGGCTCTGTCGGCCGAGGAGGCAGCATCTACTGACAGTCACTCTGTTGTTCGTTAGTTTCCACCGAGGTGCACAGTGAGTAAGCGAGTGAGTGGAGTCTGTTCAGAACTCCCGCAGGCGGAGGGTACAAGGAAGAGTTTGTGAGGGCTCACACTATCTGTAACAAAACGTGTGGCAGGTTCACGTACTTCTCAGTTCTTCCCACCTTTATTATACAGAAATTACAGACTGGCTACATTGACTATTGCTGAGAAACATGCTTCTCGGTAAGTAACATAACATGGAAGCAGTAGAATTGTTCTCAAGTGATAGGAAAAAAAAAAATATATATATATATGGATATGGAGGTATACTGGGCTTTGGCTGCAATTTCCCAGGTTTGTAAAGATTTCATACAGTGCTGGGCAACACCATGATTAGTATTATTTGTCCTACGAGGATTTTAGTTGATGAGCTGTGGTTACTTAGAAAGACCTTGGACATGTAAGTGTAAATTAAAGAGGCAGGATGACTAGCATAACTGTACTTTTTTCCCTTCCATTAAGATAAGCATAACATTTCAGGGGTTAATCAGTAGTTGTTGTAGATGACAGAGTTTGTGCGATCTAAATGTTAATATGACTTCGGTTTAAAAATATGTTGGACTTCTATATGTTGTAAAATGCAATGATATGTCCTCTAAAAAAGAGCTGTTTCTGCATGATTATTTTATTAATATTTAAAATATATGGAAATGCCTAGATTGTCAGTTTTAAAATTAGTTTCTAGTAGAAGAACATTGGAAAAGTGAAGTGGTAAGCATATTTTGGTAATATTCACAATTATATCTTATACATTACAAAATATTTTTGAAGATGGAATTTGCATGCATTAGTCTTAATAGAAGTCTGGCAAAACCTTTCACAGAAGATCTGATATAGGAAGTTTTCTCACTTTAGAGGAGAACGTAATTTAATTAGAATTTCATTAGGAGCTACATAAACATTTTAAAAATGCTTCATAGGTAAAATGTTTCATTTATTGCCAAGTTAATATTGTGAAGCACTGGCTGAATTTTATGTCTTGGATTATTTATTTGGAAAACAAACATTTCCAACTAAAATATGTCAGTAAGTGCACAATGCATTAAGGAATTTTCCAGTTAATAAAGGCCAAACAAACATCTGAAACTTCTAGGAAATTAAGCAAAAACATTTTTATTGCAATGGTTATACTTTGACCGGTTGTACACATTACTTCACATGTGAGAACAATTTTAGCCTTTATTTGGAGTTATTTATTATGCCACTATTTAGGGATGTTTGATAACCCATTTGGGACATAGTAAACATAACTGTGTTGGTAGTTTAAGAGATAAATTATATTTGTACTTCATTGTCAGTGTGTTTAAATAATTTAAATATTAGTTCAGTCTCCACAGAGAAAAACTAAAATTGATGATGTATTTTGGAGGTCATTTTCTCTTGTAATTTCAAGCCTATTTATTATTCTACTTGGTAACAGTATACTGTTAGGAAGAAAATACTGGTCTAGGAATCAGGTGACCCAAGCTTGGGTCCTAACTCCTTAACACTCCTAAACATTGGGTTAGCTCTTCTATAAATCAATTAAATTATTTCTTAGAGTTTTATTTTATTTTTGCTATTCTACTTATGCCCTCTTTATTTTTATTGTCCTGTCATATTGGTGGTGGCATATAGGTGTATAAAAAAACCAGAAAATTTTAAACAAGGGTTTTTATTTTAATTCCAGTTAGTTAACATATAGTGTTATATTAGTTTCAGGTGTACAACATAGTTGTTATAGATTCAGCAATTCTGTACATCACCCAGTGCTCATCACAAGTGCACTCCTTAATCCCCATGGCCTATTTCATTCATCTCTCCCTCCCTTTGGTAACCATCAACTTGTTCTCTATATTAAGAATCTCTTTTTTGGGTTGTGTCTCTCTCCCTCTCTCTTTCTTTTTTTCCTTTGCTTATTTGTTTTGTTTCTTAAATTCCACATATGAGTGAAATCATATGGTATTTGCCTTTCTCTGACTTATTTTGCTTAGCATTATCCTCTCTGGCCCCATCCATGTTGTCGCACATGGCAAGATTTCATTCTTTTTCATGGCTGAATAACATTTCATTATAAATATATATCACATCTTCTTTATCCATTCATTTATCAATGGACACTTGGGCTGTTTACATAATTTAGCTATTGCAAATAATGCTGCAATAAACACAGGGGTGCATGTATCCCTTTTAATTAGTATTTTTGTATTCTTTGGGTAAATACCCAGTAGTGCAATTACTAGATTCTGTTTTTTATGTTTTGAGGAACTGCCATAGTGTTTTCCACAGTGCTGGCATTCCCACCAGCAGTGCAAGAGGATCCTTTTATCTCCACATCCTCGCCAACACTTGTCATTTCTTGTATTTTTTTATTTTAGAAGAGCTATTTTTTCATATGAACTTCATAATATAAGTTTCAATACCATTGATGGGGAATGAGTGATAGAAACAACTGACTCCAGTGGTCCTGACCTCTGGAAAGTACACCTATGCTTGTGTGACGTAGCCACCATTTTATTTATCATTTACCAAGGTAGTATATATGCAAATGTGTCCATATACATATGCATATTTTTTACAACCTTCAAAGTCAGAAAATCCTTGCCAATACCCATCTTGAAGACATTTATTACAAAAATGATCCTTTAATCAAAATCATCTAAACAATAGCTTCTCACGTGTAAAACCACACCCCCCCCCCAAAAAAGATTTCACACCAAATCCATTACCTCTCTATTTACCCAGGATTTCTCCATCTGATTGGAAACAAAAAGTTTACAGACTTGATCCTTCCCATCTTTTCACTGAGATAATTTCACTGTGGCTGAAGTGGCAAAGTATGAGTTCACATGACAGGAGTTTGAATTCTTCTACTTGTTCTTCCACCTCTGAGTGGTTTTAGGAAAGTTGCCCATCCTCTCTAAACTTAATTTCCTCTGTAAATGTGGATACAAACGTTCATCTTACAGGACTGGTGTAAGGATCGAATAGGTGATATTTATAAATGTCAGCTGTGGTACTTGAGCCTAAAATGGTGACCAATAAATGGTAGACAATTACTGCTGTTGTCTTATTAAATTATCAACTGTTGAGTTCTCTTAGAATTCACCCTACTTTCTAGGATTGCTGAAACTGTATGGGTTTTATGAAGTTATTCACTCCAGTGTTCCAACAAGATGAGTGAATTATTTTCCTGTGTGAATTCAGAGTCAACCAGAGCGAACGCTAAATTACAGTCATGAGCTATAATTACTTCAATGGTTAAGACCATTTTGGCCTCTGGGAATGAAAAGTTATATTTTACAGTGCATGTGAAAGAAGTATTTGTGAATTCATCTCTGTCTTCTATTCATACCTGGGTTAAAATGAGCCAGGGCGTCAAGCTATTTCTTTGGAACGGTACATAAACTTACTTGTTCTTGGCCACGTAGCAGTTGGGAATGTATAAACAGGCCTCAAAGGACCCAAAGAACAAATTCTTCATGGGCAGGAAACCCAATATTTACACATTAATCAATAGGGTGAGGGTCACTAAGGTGGCTTATGACTAAGATTTCTTGTTCGTCATGAATGGGAGCTGGCATTTTGAAGTCCTTCGTGTTAATGCATTCAACGGGACTAGACTGAAGCAGGTTGTACCACAGGCATTCCGGCATCAGAGGCTCCCTGTTCTTCCCTCTCCCCTGCTCCTTTAGGGAGTGCCCACACAGTCTTCTTCTTTCCCTCTCAAATTGGTTTTCCCATCTTCTATTCATACCAAAATGTAAACGGCTTATAGTGCCTCACCAACATTTTCTACATATTTGCATTTTAACGTACTGAAAAACTTTAAGCTAAAAATTTAAGTCCTAACCCCATACAATTTTAAGTAGTAGCCAATGGATTGGAAGGTGTTGGAATAATAAAGAAAAACAGAGAGATATGTCCTCTAGATTTTACATTCTCATTGCCCTCTAAGGGGCAGAAATTCATTGTAGAAGGCAAAAAAATTTTAACTCTTCCTATGTATACAGCATGGATGTACATATACTATGTAGACAGATACATGGTATAATGGTGTTATTAAAATTTAGTGGGAGGGGTGAGTAAGAAAAAAACTTCAAGAGGGGGAAAGATAATATAAAAAAAATGTTGAGAAATGCCTCTGTAGATGAGAATTTTAAAGGACTCTGTTAAGCCTGTAGAGTACGAATTCCACTGAATTGTTGGTGAATGTTTGCAGTATGAAGTAACTTACATCCAACTTGGTACTTACATTAAGAACCAGTATTTATGTTCTAAGAAGTCAAATATGCTCACTTGTACCTTTTACTCTTTTTAATTATAAGAGTAAAGAAGAAAGACTTGAAAACAGAAGTACTTGAATTTGAATTCTACCTTCTCTCGCTTTTTTTTTTTAAGATTTTATTTATTTGACAGACAGAGATCACAGAGAAGCAGGCAGAGAGAGAGGAAGGGAAGTAGGCTCCCTGCTGAGCAGAGAGCCCAATGCAGGGCTTGATCCCAGGACCCTGAGATCATGACCTGAGGCTTTAACCCACTGAGTCACCCAGGCACCCCTCTACCTTTCTCTCTTGTTTTGTGACTCTTGGCAGATTGCTTACCCTCTTTAAGCCTCAGTTCTTTTGTCTTTAGTTTATTTTTGGATCATAATTGTGGAATTCCAGTATCATAAGTATTAATCAAAATAAGATACAATAAAACCCTCTGCACATTGCCTAGTGTATGATAAATGCATGCCAATTACTAACTACAATTCTATGTGTTGTACATTTTTGTGTCACTATCTTAAAATTCTTATAGAAAAAAGATTTAAATGTGGGAGATTAGAGTTTTATTACCCATGAAATACAGAAGTCTCTCTATGAAAAATATTAATATTATCCATGAAAGGAGAGATAGGTTTCTTGTTTTCCTTTAATCCAGTGATGACACCTATTGACCTAAGTCAAAAACAGATAAAATCTATGGGGTGCCTGGCTAGCTCAGTTGGAACAGCATGTGACTCTCGATCTTAGGGTCATAGGTTTGAGCTACATGTTGGGTATAGAGATTAATAAAAAATTGAGTAAATAAGCTTGAATTTGTTAAAAAAACAGATAAAATTTAAATTAACCTTTTTTTAAAAAAATCAGAGTCAATCCTCTGCTAAATTAAACTTTTAATATCTATAGTTGCTAATGTAGTCTGTTAAATGTAGAATGATTAGTTTTTCTGGCAGTTATGTTGAAATATGTTTCTTTAAATACTATTCAGCTATAGAGTCATTGTTTTATTTCCCTTAGTACCATGAGAACTGAGTATCCTTTGGAACTGAAGTATGTTTGTGACATCACTTTTGCCTGGAATGTCATCATTTCCTGTCTCTACACAGATAATATTTGCATTTACATATTCACCAACATGTATGGAATTGTAGGCTAGAGAAGTTAATTGAAAGAAAGTAGTGAGAATCAGCTAGTATTTCAAATTTGAGAAATTCCATATTGATATAGCTCTTGAGAATTCATGTGGAATTAGGTGAATTTCAGGATTGATACAACTTTGTGGAAGATTGTATTTGTGTTCTTGAAAAAGGTGTCCATAAATCTCTCTCTCTTCCTACCCCTCCACAAGTGATTGTTCTGCTTTTGTGATAACTATTAAAACTCTAACCCACTGACCTATTCCCTGGTTATTTTGATTTCTTTTACTTTGTGAGATTAATATTCTTCAGATGAAAATCCAATGGAGAAAGAAGAGTCAGTGTAAGGGGATTGCAATGTGGCAAAACAGAATAAATGAAGAACTCCGAGATTCATGGTATCTCTCCTTGCCTTTTCAGCTTATCTTCTTTTGAAGTAATTTATCTCGTCAATGATATTTCCATTTTTCTGTGATAGAAGTCCCTAAATAACAAATAGCCATGGAGTAGTGTTCTCCATTCCAGAGACTGGCTTTGTAATTATTGGCTTTGACAGCAGACAATAGGAGTTTGAGGAGCAGAATTAAGAGAATGCTATAGATAGGCAATACATGTATCCAGCAGAAATAGTCCCCAAATAGTGGAATTCAGAAAGCACTAAGGATACAGCTATTTAAGTCTCTTCCTAGCTATCCTGGGAGCTGAGAGAACACAATTTCACAAGGTAGACAGATATCACATTTCAAAAGCAGATGAAAAATCAAAAACCTCATTTGGAATAAAATATATTGGCTCAGATTCTGTCTCCATATGCTTCAAAAATCATATTCCAGGAGGATTTTGGAAGAAGTTTTGACTTTAAAAAGTCATTAGGCTGCAAAGTTGGGTTAAGAATCCATACATACTAAATGACACCACAGGGAAGTTCAGGGGCGCACTAGGTTTTCTCTTAACCCCCACAGGATCACCTCGTGTCTACTTTCTGTCATTCCAGTGGAAGAAACTAAGAGCTTTCAAGATAGTGGGTGACAAATGTTTCAGCAGAAATGGCGAGATTTTTAAGACAGCTCCTTTGAGGACTGACAGGTGAAACAGTTTCCCCAAACCTGGAAATCGAAAAGTATCATCCCCAAGAGATTAGAATAATCTTCACAGACTTCAGACCACAGCATGATGAGGAATTAATATTGTACTTTTCATCCTCCCTATCTCACTTAAAACTGCCAAAGTGCCTTAACCAAAATGTCTCCTCTAGGAAAGTTGGAATTAGAACCCAACCCACTACTTCTTTCCATTCATTTACTGTGTTTCGCTCTGTTCCAGGCAGAGTGGGTAAGAGCTCTAGCCCTGGTGCCAGGTTGCTATCTACCTATGCTGGGAGGTCGTGTAATTTCCCCTATTCCATCCCTTAATTCTGTTTGCATCTCTAAGTCACCAAATACAAGATCTTCTTGTGTAGTCTACTTCAAAACTGGTGGAGCTAAACCCGTGACCTTTTTCTGTTAAAAATATTTTTGCCTCCTCTCATTCATGTGCATTTCTCTGAAGCTTTCTCCAGAAATATTTCAAAATAATTTAGAGATGCATCTGCAATTACTTTTCATTCCTTTTGAAAGAATAAAGTGGCCTTGACTGATGTGCGGAAGTCACTAGCCCATCTGTATTTGCTCACCAGCCTGGGTATTACTGAAACAAGAAAACACTTGCCGCTGCTGGTCACAAATTGTCTTTATCTTTTTCTTTACCACTATCTTGGGAGCCTTATAGGGCACTTTCATGTAGTAGGAGAAAATAGAGATGGGTTGGTTTGATAATTAACTTATGCCTGACATAATTAGTTTTAAGTCTCATCCAAAGTAAGAAGGCCCTGACTGTTCTATGGTGGATCAAATGGTTTGATTGAAAGCCTAATCAGCTGGGTTTTACGTAGAGAATTTAATGAAGGACCAGTTTGCTGAGGTGTGGTAAGGTGGAAGGGAGTCAGCAATACATGTCAAGGATCCTGTTGGCCAACCATAAACGGTCCCATTCTTAAAGGAGAAGGGGGAAGCAGTTCATGAAGGTGTCTTAAGTTTGGTGAGAGCTGAAATTGGAGGCTGAAAGGGAGACTACTCAACAGAATGTGTTACCCTAAAAAGATGCCATCACTGGATGCAGGCAAGGAGGGAGACTGAAAGAAATACTCCAGCTTCTCCCTTCTTCCCATACAGAGTGGGCAAAGAGGAGCTAGGAGCAGAGAACAACCAGAACACATCATCTCTTGAACTGTTCTCAGAACAATCTTTCCCATCCAGTATTTAATTCGAACAATAATGGATTAAAGTGTTCCTTTAGGAAAAGTGAATTGAGGGAAATTGGCGGGGGGGGGGGGGCGGTGAGACAAACCATGAGAGACTGTGGACTCTGGGAAACAAACTGAGGGTTTTAGAGGGGAGGGTGGTGGGGGGATGGGTTAACCCAGCAATAGGTATAAAGGAGGGCACGTATTGCATGGATAACTGGGTGTGGTGCATAAACAATGAATCTTGGTACACTGAAAAAATAAAATAATTTTTTTAAAGTGTTCCTTTAGTGCATCATCTTCCTCTGTAGGTTTTTTTTTTAATATTCTAGACATTGATTGGCTTTTAAATTTTTATTTGACTCAGAATCCCTAATGCAAATGTTAATTGTTGAACTGTGTAGCGATAATGCACAGGGTCTAGTAAGGAATTGGGATCTGCTTGCTTCTAAAAGAAATGGTTCCAACTTGTCATGCTTCTACATTTTTGACCATGTTTTTCTGTAGTCTGCTGGTATCCTATGATGTCAGCTGGTCTGTGTCACAGATGTACATGTCTACAGTAACTCTAGCTCCTAGTTCTAAGTTCAACTATTTTCATTTCTCTGTTCATTTAGGAAAGACATAACCATCATTGTAGTCATTTATGCAACACATCTTTATTGAGCATCTATTCTGCTCAGTAAAGACCCTAAATATATTGATGTGAGCAAAGCAGAAAAACCTCCTGCCCTTAAGGAGTTTATGTCTCAGTTTTTTTCTTTGCTAAATATTTGAGACCTCAGGACTCTCTTAAGAATCTTTAGGGGCACCTGAGTGATGCAGTTGGTTGAGCACCAGACTCTTGGTTTTGGCTCAGATCGTGGTGTCAGGGTCATGGGATCAAGCCCCAGTCAGGCTCTGCACTCAGCACAGTCTGCTTGGGACTCTCACCCCCTCTCCCTCTGCCCCTACTCCCTCGACAAATTCTCTCTCTCAAGTAGGTAAATAAATCTTAAAAAAAAAAAAAGAAGAAGAAGAAGCTTTAATCTTCTGATACTTTTTTTAGGGGTAGGAGTTGGGGATGTGAAGAGGCACATTTTCTGGTGCTTAGCTGAATTCTGAACTGTCAAGGTTACCAGATAAATATGTGAGGTGTTTATCGTACTCAGTGTTCTTGTTGACAATCATTCAAAAATTATTCCTGAGTATTTACTATATGCTTATATATGTAGCGATTGAGAAGTTAATAAAATATCTTAGTGTTCAGGGTACTGGTCATTTAGTTGGGATTTAGATATCCAAATAACTACAATGGCTGAGTGTCAAGGGCAATGGGTTTAGCAAATGATTCCATTGTTTTGGATGAGGATGACTATGAGACTTACAGTAATAGCCATAACTGCCCAATTTCCTGGCTGCTCAGGCGAGCAGCTTAAAGCCTCACTGTTAGCAATGTGTTGCTTTTATTTAATAGGAGTCCCATAAGTACTTACTTGGAAAAGTGGCGTTTCCCAGAATCTACTGGCACAAACTGTTCAGTTCTTTCAAACACACATGAAACAGTTCTAAGCTCAGTATTCACACTGGAGATAAACCACATGATTCTCAATTAGGGGATTCTTTAGAAACTATGGTTTTAGAGATCCTTGAACATGTACTTTATACCAGTAGTGTAGACCTGGACTCTGGAAAAATACTCACCAAAACTATGAAAAATGAAACCACATTGTCATGAAAAAGTTGTCCTAATAGTGGTTGGCATTACTTATATATCTGAACAGCTGTAACTGTGGACTCTATAACTACTCATAGCCCTCGCCGTATTTCCAAATCTCTGCCTTAAAACGCTCTGTTCGGGCCAGAGTTGGCTGATCCCTGACATGTTGAAAAGGATGTTTTAATCTAACGAAGACTGAAATTTTCTCTGGCAATACAGTTTGGGCATGCCCAATGAGGCTATATCTTTCTAAACAATAGAAACACTCCTATGGAATATATATATTTTTTAATTTCTTCCCGACTCTCTTTTCCCTTTTTTTTTTTTTTTTTTTTTTCTGAGAAGAGATGTCCCTCAGAAAGAAAAGGGAAACTAATATAGCTACTTCCCATGAGGAAGATAATCTTCTTTGGTTCTCCAGTGTTCAAGGGATAGCTCCTACTTTAACCGCAGCCCATACAGATGGTATTGTGATGTAGGCTGAACACTCAGGACCTAGGAGGCCTCTACAGAGCAATATTAGGATCCTCCTTTACCAACTTACAGGTCATATTTGGAGTTCTGTAAAAAACTAAGTCTCAAAGACAATTATCATATGATCTCTCTAATATGAGGAATTTGAGAGGCGGGGGGGGGGTTGGGAGGTAGGGAAGGAGAAAATGAAACAAGATGGGATCAAGAGGGAGACAAACCATAAGAGACTCTCAATCTCACAAAACAAACTGAGGGTTGCTGGGTCGGGGGGGAGATGGAGAAGGTGGTCGGGTGATGGACATTGGGGAGGCTATGTGCTATGGTGAGTGCTGTGAAGTGTGTAAGCCTGATGATTCACAGACCTGTACCTCTGGGGCAAATAATACATTATATGTTAATAAAAATAATTTTTTAAAAAAACTTCGTATCAGAGACTGTCTTATTAGAATTGGGGCTTTGTGTTTTTATTTATTTATTTATTGTGGTAAAGAGGTTAAGGGTTTTTTTTTATTTTGTTTTTTTTTAAGATTTTGTTTTTATTTATTTGGCAGAGGGAGATCACAAGTAGGCAGAGAAGCAGGCAGAGAGAGCAAGGGAAGCAGGCTTCCCACTGAGCAGAGAGCCCAATGTGGGGCTCAATCCTAGGACCCTAGGATCCTGACCTGAACTGAAGGCAGAGGCTTAACCCACTGAGCCACCCAGGTGCACTGAGGTTAAGGGATTTATGTGCTGTATAGTACGGTGTGTCCATGAGACTGGAAAAAGTATAAACTTATTTTTATACTTATGTTGGCTGTATTTTATAATACAACTTTTGTTGTACTTTTCTTCAGCCTCCAGATACATTCTAGCTGAAGTATTTCAAAATCCAAAGCAATATGTCCGGTTATTAATCTAGAAAAGGGCAACAAATATCTCCTTTTCCCCATTTTTCCAGACTGTTTGGACACTGTTAGCATATTTTCTCAGTAACTGTTTTTTGTTCCAGACTAACCACTAAATGCATTGCTTTGCACTTAGAAGTTCTTTATCTGAAAACACATTATGGAACATATTGTTTCAAAATGTGCCTTACATACTTTGAAAATAAATTTATCTTTACAAATGCCCCATCATTATATTGTACTCCTGAAGTTAATATAATGTTGCATGCCAATTACATCTCAATAAGAAAAATAGTTTATCCTATGTTAGTTACCTAACTCTGCAGACAACTTGTATAATTTGACCCTTTTGTCAAATTTTCTTCAAATGGTAAAACATCTTGGGAGCAGAAATGCACTCTGAAGATATTAAAGTCTGTCACCTATATTATTCAGCTAAATTAGTGTATGTCTTTGTGGTTTCCTCCCTGAGTAATTGTCCTCAATGACAAAAGGGAATCAATAGGCATTGTTTCCAAATGTTTGATACTGATGATAACTATTATGCTGCTTTTTTTTGCTTAATCAATTCTTACCTTGTATCAGGGTATGACTGTATCAATTGTCTGGTAGATTTAATGCCGCTAAGCTGTCTAGCAAGACAAGGAAAGGGTTAGCTATCAGTCAGCCAGGTCTTGTGCTGTGACACATTGATTCAAAGAAAATTGATCATGTTATATAGATAACCACAAAAGACTTTTGTGTCTTGGTTTCTCACCTCCTCACCTTACTGATTGGCTTTTCTTCTACTTCTGATAAACGCAATAAATTACTCACTGTATATGGAATAAATGTGAATTACTGATACAGCCAAATGACTGAAAAAGGCATAATGCCACTTTCAAAAGGACAGTTTGTTATGGGATTCCTTTTTCAACAACAAACCCCACAGCCTGTGCACCAAGCCCAAGCATGAAGGATATTACGTTATCCTTTCAAAATTTAGCAGTATCTATTACTTGGGCTCTTATTTATCTTCCAGCATGCCTTATCTTGAATAATGTATGTCATCTTCTCTCACATATACTCATTTTTTCTGTTTGTCCCTGAATATAGAAACCCTGTTTATCAAGCAAAAATCCTCCATGTCCTAAACATGGGGCATCAGTATAATGGAGCTAAATGGGAATCACAATCTATTTCTTTCTTATACTTCAAACATTCTCCTTTCTTCAAAAACATATTACAGGGGCACCTGGGTGGCTCAGTTGGTTAAGGATCTGCTTTCGGCTCAGGTCATGATCCCAGGGTCCTGGGATGGAGCCCCACATTGGGCTCTTTTCCAATTGAGATCTCTCATTCTACTTTCTTAGCCTTGTGATGTCTTCAGAGGAACTTTGTTACTTTGAATAAAGTCTATATATTACAGACATGACAATACATACAGATCTTCTTTGTTTCAAAAAAAAACAAACAAATAATGAAATCATATGGCTGGTAATGGTTATGTGTATGAATTACTGGTTCATGCATTTGTTCAACAATATGTGATTGTTGCCACCTATGTACCAGGTTCTGTGCCAAGCACTGGGTCTCCAGTGGTGATATTTTTTGTGTCTGCTAGTCTGTCAAATTTTAGAGGAAGGATACTAGTATTGGGAAATACAAATAATATTATGATCAGAATTATGCTTTAAAATTTTACTTTGTACTGATTTTATTTTATTAAGCCAAACTTCAAAATTTTAAAACTAAAACATAATGTGAGAGAACCTAATATAGAAAAATATGTAATGAAAAGTAAAATCTTTCTTTCCTCTCCCCCAAACCCCTAGCCTTCGTTCCTCTAAACAAACTTTGCTAATGGATTTTGTGCTTTGTTTCAGAGTAAAACAAAACAAAAATCTAAAACAAAACACACACAAACATACATACATATATATGTTTGCAGGCACACAAATAGTATTATATGATATATTCTGTGCCTTAATATTTTCATTTAGTATTTTATTGCATATATCTTATAACTTTGCCATAGAAGGACTTACATATTTATCTCACTTTTATTTAAAAGACATTTAAAAAAAATTCTTAAACACAATTGAATGCATAGAAAATGTGTAATATAATATCAACATTTGTTTTTCTTAGTGAGTTATCCTACTTCCTAGGAATATCTTGGTATTTATTTTTTATAAACAAGTAAGTATCCTAGAATACAATCACCAGAACTGGGAAATTTAACATAGATGTATTTCTACATCTTCTCTTCAGATACGATCAGGTTTTACTAGTTGTCCTAACAGTTAAAGAATCTATTTTTAGTAAAGTGATCTATTTCAAAATCTTTGATTTCATTTAGATACCATGTCTATGTAGTCTCCTATACTTGGAATAGTTTGCCAGTGGTTTTGTTGTTTTGTTTTGTTTTGTTTAATTTTCATGATCTTGACTCTTGAAAATTATAGACCAATTTGGATTTTTTAAATGTTTCATCTAATTTTAGGTTACGAATTTCGGACAGGAATAATATGGAATCAATGCTCTGTTCCTCTGATTGAATTCTGCCAGGTCTCAGGTGATGTTAATTTCTCCTATTAGTGATGATGTTCACTTTAATTTCTTTGTAATGTTGGTGTTGTCCCAGCTTTTCTACCACAGAGTTACTCTTTTCCTTCCCTTTTACAACTAGTAAGGATCTTGTAGGGAGGTACTTTGAAACCATAAAAATATAGCATTCCTCATCAGATTCTCCATTTGTTTATTTCTATCCATATACATCATGGTTCCCATTTTATTTATTCAGTTATAATCCTTTATCATCATCATTTATTTTGATGTGTTAATTGTCCCAGATTAGGATACAAGGGCTCTTTCGAGCTGACTCCTGTGTCCTTATGACTCAGGAGACCCACAGTTTTTTGACACCTCCTTGCTCTGTGCCATAGTAAGATATTTCAGGTTTATCTTGTCCTGATTTCAGCCTTTTCTCTTGGAGTCCCAGTTTCTTCAGTGGATGGTATTTAGAAACCAAGATCTGGGTGATAGATGTGATCACTGCCTTTGGGGATATTGTTGGTATCAAATCCTCTCAGTGGACAGAGCATACATATGGCAGTACATGCACACACAGACAAATGTATACACACGTACATTCACATTTATTTTTGTATCTCCCTTTAACTATTTTTAACTCTCCACAATGAGAAACTGGTTGTCAAGATATTTTTTTAAGATTTATTTATTTATTTACTTGAGAGAGAGAGGGGAGCAGGAAAGACAGTCTCAAGCAGACTCCGTGCTGAGCTCAGAGCCCCACTCGGGCTCAATCTCATGACCCTAAGACCACCACCCAAGCCAAAACTGAGTGGGACACTCAACCGACTGTGCCACCCAGACTCTCCAATTATTTTTTAATATATCTACTTGGTTTATCTGTTCCTTTGTGACCAATATCCCATTGCCACTATCATTTTTCCCCCATATACATGCTTTCTTTACCCTACCTAGGCTGTGATACACCACAGGACTGCCAGCAACCTCACCCACAGTCAACCCCTCCATGTGGAAGTACTATTCATCCCACCCATTTCCCAAGAGCCCATTTGCAGGATGAGCCCCATGCCTCAGTGTGGAAGCCCTCCTTACCCTCCTCAGGCTGCAACACTAAGTTCTGGACTGTTCCAATGTGGGGATACCTTTGTTACCCTCCTGGAGCTCTGATTCCCCATGCTGGATAGTCCTCTGCCAGTCCTTACCTGTTCTGTTCTGACGTCCTCTTCTGAATCACCAAGTTTCCTCCTTATCACTCATGCAGACTATACCTTGTTCTACCTGAATTACTTTCGAAAAAAAAATTATTCAGGAAGATGAAGAGTGAATTTAAAAAAATCATTATCTGCCAGTATTTTAACTTGAATAACTATAGAGCAAAAATAAAACTATGATCACTAATGGTTCTAATTAAGAGCATAGCTTAGACCATATCTCTTTCCTGAGTCTCCCTCAGTCTCCACCTCCCTGTCCCCCCACCCCCACCCCCCACAGCAGCTGTAATTACCGATCCTGTTAGCTCTTGTTTTAGCTCTTTAATGTAGGCAGTCCTTAACTAGTGAGATTTATATGAATACTCTGTAGACCTAAACATCCTATTCTGGTTTCCTCCATCCCTGGGATCTTCTCAGTTATATACCTACCCTTTTCTGTGTCTCGTATAGCTGCTATTGAAGGAAACATTACTTCATTACCACAGCCACTAAAGCAGGAGATTAGGGCTCTGTGATCACCTTTTTGCTAATTTGGACCTCAGTGATCTTGAAGTCTTAAGACTTAGCTATGTGGTATGCAGACCAGGAGCCAGGGGGCTCTAGACAGCTCTGAGTAGCTCCAGGCTAGGAGCCTCACGTTGGACATGGCTTGAATTGGCTTTAAGATTAAAAGAGCTTTAGGGACCTGGATAGACATTTCTTCAAAGAAGTTATACCAAGCCAACAGGTACATGAACAGATTCTCAACATGACCACTCATTAGGGAAATATAAATTAAAACCACGGAGAGTTGTCACTCTATACCTGTTAGAATGGCCATATCAAAAAGACAAAAGATAAATGTTGACACAGATGAGGAGAAAAGTGAACCCTTGTACTTTGTTGCTGGGATTGTAAATTGGCACACCCACTATGGGAAACAGTATGGAAGAGCCTCAAAAAATTAAAAATAGAACTACCATATGATCCAGCAATTTCACTTTTAATACATCCAAAGGAAACAATACATACTCCAAAAGATGTCTGCACCCTATCCCCATGTTTATAGCAACATCATTTACGACAGCCAAAGGGTAGAAACAACCTAAGAGGTCAAAAGGTACAAAACTTCAGTTATAATGATAGAACCAGGGCTATAATGTATGACATGATGACCAGAGCTAACATTGCTGCATGATGTACAGGAAAATTGTTAAGAGAGTAAATCCTATGAGTTCTCATCACAAGGGAAAACTTTTCCTTTTTTCTTCTTTTTTTTTTTTTGTATCTATATAAGAAGTGAGATGTTAGTTGAACCTACTGTGGTAATCATTTCACAATATATGTAAATCAAGCCATCATGCTGTACCATTTAAACTTATTCAGTAATGTATGTCAACTGTCTCTCAGTGAGACTGGGGGAAAAATAAGGTAACAGCATCTACAAATGGAAATATACTTAAGGGTTCTTTAAAATAAATGCATTTTGTTGAGAAAAATATACATAAAGTCACCTGGGAAGAAACCAATAAATGCAGATTCTAAGAATTGAGAAAACAGAAAGATGTTTCATACATGCACACAGAAAGAAGGGAAAGAAAAGAAAAGTCCTTTGGTGTTCAGGGAACTTGAGGGTTTGAGGCTATTAGAGGGACAACTTCAGCCATGTTGTAGTGGCCTGGGCTCTTTTGTGCTAACTGGGAAACGTAGGCAGTTTTTTCTGGGGGATGTTCTGGACTATAATAGAAATTCAGAAATTCACACATAGATAAAATGTAACATGGGAATTTGAACTTCTGGGTGCAAGGATGAGTTTGTGTCAGCCTGACCTGGAGGACGGGCAGTCTGTTTCTGTTTGAAAGTCAAAGTTATGACATCTGATACTGGCAACTGAAAAAAAAAATGTTTGTATGAAATTTTAATCCCTTAAAGTTTTCTGCTTCTTGATTACAACTTTGCTTCTTATCTATGGTTATATGTTAAAATAGTATATTCATTCGTGTAACCCCTCTTTGAAATCTTCTCCCCAAAGGAAGACATTCCTGGCCATTCTAAAATAAATAAACAAATAAATAAATGAGTCTTTAAAAACCATGATAATAAATTAACTCAATAGCATTTGCCTCCTATCCAAGCTACTGTAATCTGTTTATGTGTGGCATTTGGACGAGAAGCATATTTTGTAATGTATTCACTAATTGGAGATTGTGATTTTCTTTTGGCCCAGTAGCATATCATATATCTCATTACACTTACAGCGCCAAGCGCATAGGTTCCAGGGTCTTCAGGTGTCACAAGGAGCAAGTCAAGAAGGTTTATTTCTGGGTCCTGGGCTGAGAACTCAGACTATAAGCCGTTTATTTATCCTTCCATTTCTTCAGTGGGTGTTTACTGAGCACTTCTTGTGTTCAACACACTCTGAAGTGCGTACCAGATCACAGACTTGAATATAACATCAGGTTTACGTGTTTAAAGGATCACTCTGGGGGCACCTGGGTGGCTCAGTGGGTTAAGCCTTTGCCTTTGGCTTAGGTCATGGTCTCAGAGTCCTGGGATAGAGCCCCACAATGGGCTCTCTGCTCAGCTGAGAGCCTGCTTTCCCCTTTCTCTCTCTGCCTGCCTCTCTGCCTACTTGTGAACTCTTGTCAAATAAATAAATAAAACCTTTAAAAAAATAAATAAAATAGAGGATCACTCTAGTAGCATTGTGGAAGATGGAATATGGCGGGGCGGGGAGCAAAGGCAGGGGAGCCGGACAGAAAAATTGCAGTGTTCAGGGGCAAGCGGCTGACATGAGGTGAAGGCAATGGGACAGAGCAGATGGAATAGATTAGACCTAACATGGTTTTTAAACCCCAAGGGTTAGGATTCCCTTTAATGATCAAATGAAACCTATGGTTCCCTCTAAAGAGAGAAAAGGCACATGGGTGAGCATGTCTACAAGTATTTGCAAGGCCTGTCCTTCTCGGTCCCCTTTAGGAAAGAGAGGCACAGACCTGATCCTAGAGGTCTTCAGGGACACTTGTCCATGAGCCCTGAGCTATTAGACTTCAAGAAGGGACAGCACATGTCAAACTGGGCTGATGAGGAGGCTCTGTAGAACCTGAGCTAGGACTTACATGAAGGAGGGGGGTTTCAACAGGTTGGGGTGGGGAAGCCTCTTCAGATGGCATAAGTAGTTCCCAGGCTTTTGGCACTGTGTGGATCTTCATGAATTGTTTGGGGAGCCATAAAGCTTGAGTCTCACGGGTAATAGTATACTACTCAGGGACTATCTTAAAACTCCTCCTCTTATTCAATGGTGCATGTGAAGCCTTTAGGGTTTTGCCTGATACTAGACCACAGTCAGTATTAGTTCTTGTTATTATTAAGTGCGTCAGAATCCAAAAAAGACTGTGATATGTGTTACTGTTTCCCCAGATGGATAGAGGGTTATTTGATAGTGAAGGCTTTCCTTTATCAGCAGTCCAAGAATTAGGAATGAAAACCAGGTAAGAAAGAGCCCTGAAAATTTTAGCATTTCCCAGCCGTGCTGTCAGAGTTTCTCCTTTGTAAGATGGGGTGTCAGGATACTTGTCTCCTAAAAGTGACCAAAGTTGTCCAGCTGCTGTGCTGAGCAACAGTGAAGTCAGATGCCTTTCTCATTTGCTTTGTAAATCTAATGACATGGTAAAGTGGTGTGTGGCCACTTTTTTAATGTTTTAATATTTTTCACCAACTTCTCTACCATTAAAACTCTGACACCTCATTCCCTACAAGGAATTACACACAAGGATCACACAAACTCCAGTGAAGCCATCCCCTTGCCAATAAGTAATAATGAGAAATTATAGTTCATTCTTTACAGTTTTTAAATAGTTCATAACAAACTTTAAAAAAATTGTGTGATTCATGTAAAACGTAACAGAATATACAAAAATGGGACTTTAAGTCAGGAAGTTTGGACAGTGAGATCCTATGTTACCATTTCAAACACACTATAATAGGAAAGATGTCAAAAGGGATGACTTTTAGGAAAATAGGAGGAGATATAGGGTATGATGAAGTCCAGGAATTGCGAGCAGATTTGTTTGATCACATGATGGGGTTAGACTTTCTTCATGTTTTATTTTAGTCTCCTGTCCCAATCCTATCATCCATAATCCAAGAAATGTTAGGAATATAAAGTTGCCAAATTATCTTTGGAGATTTTGACATCTTGATTTGTATTTTCACAATGAGAGTGAATCTTTGATCAAATTGTTTAGAATAGAAAATTCTCTGAAAGTGAGTTCTTTTTTCTTTTTTTTAAGATTTTGTTTATTTGACAGATAGAGATCACAAGTAGGCAGAGAGGCAGGCAGAGAGAGGAAGAAGCAGGCTCCCTGCTGAGCAGAGAGCCCAACTCAGGGCTTGAATCCAGGAATCTGGGATCATGACCTGAGCCAAAGGCAGAGGCTTTAACCCACTGAGCCACCCAGGTACCCCTGAAAGTGAGTTTTAAAAGACTTGTGACTTACAGGACATAGGATAAAAGACAGTTTTCCTGTTACATCTATTTTTGGTAAATATTGGGCCTTGATAACATAGAATGAGGGCTGGCTTCACACAGTGGCTACATGTATGCATTGTGTGGTCTGACTCTGAGCTATGTGATCTTGGAATGATTTGACCTCACTGGTAGGATTGTTCTGAGATTTAAATGAGAGAACGGGGTATAGATAGGTATTGGCCCAAGACCTAGAGGGAGCAATCACTCAGCAAAAGTTAACAGCTAATCAGTACCTTCATCAAATGCTGGTGGCACTGGGGTGCCTGGGTGGCTCAGTGGGTTAAAGCCTCTGCCTTCGGCTCAGGTCATGATTCCAGGGTCCTGGGATCGAGCCCCGAATCGGGCTCTCTGCTCAGCAGGGAGCCTGCTTTCCCCTCTCTCTCTGCCTGCCTTTCTGCCTGCTTGTGATCTCTGTCTGTCAAATAAATAAATAAAATCTTAAAAAAAAAAGTTGGTGGCACTAACAAATGGAACTTTGTGGTATTTAGGACAGTGATGATAGAATGGATTATATCTGCTTTCCTATAGTTAGAAGCAGGACTGGAGGCAAACTTCAGGATTTGAGCTTTCATATTATTTTCACAACACTAGCAGTTCCAAATGTACCTGAGCTTAAGTGTCATCAAGGGAAATATTGGGGGGTTTGTTTTACCTCTAAGTATAGAATCTAATAAAAGAGTCAGATTAAGTAAGTGTCTTAAAAACAGTGCTCAGGATTTTAAATTTTCTACTTAAAAATATGGCTATTATTGAGTACCTTCTGTGAACTAACATTGTGCTGTGAGATTTTTTATTTTTAACATAGAGTAAAATGGACTTTTTTTGTTCTAGAAATTTTAATATATATGTAGATTTATATAAGTACAATCACAATCATAGTTCAGTTTCATCACTCTAAAAATCTCTTTTGTGCTGAACCCTTCTAGTCTCACCCTCTGTGTGTCCCTAACCCTTGGTGACCAGTGAGCTGTTCCCCATCGCCATAGTTAGCCTTCTCCAGACTTTTATATGAGTAGAATCATATATTACCTAGATTTTTGAAACTGGCCTCTTTCACTCTCTCAGCGCATAAGGTCTTTGAGATTTATTCTTGTCATCCCATGCATAAATAATTCATTCCTTTTTCGTGCTGTGTGGTATTCCACTTGGTATCCATTTGAATTTGATAAGTGGTAATTTTTCAAATATTAGTAGCCATGTTGGAGTCTGAAACCATATCAGTGAGCTTTTCGTACTGTGTTATAAGAAATGCATGATCTCTCTATACTTTGAATGTATTTTTTTAAAAGATTTTATTTATTTATTTGACAGAGAGAGATCACAAGTAGGCAGAGAGGAAGGGAAGCAGGCTCCCTGCTGAGCAGAGAGCCCGATGTGGGGCTCGATCCTAGGACCCTGAGATCATGACCTGAGCCAAAGGCAGAGGCTTAACCCACTGAGCCACACAGGCGACCCACTTTGAAGGGATCTTATAACTATTCATGATTCTGTAAGATCCTACATTAGTCACTTGAAAAATATTGATTTGCTCATATAGGCAAATCTTTCAAATACTGATATATTTCCTTATAAAATATCCAAAATCACATTCATTAATGTTAATATCAATCTCATCAGACAAGTCTTGCAAAGCTGGCAAGCTCACAGCAGTGAATATTAGTTTTCCAAAATATTAATTTTTACCTGAAATTTTTAATTTTATTATTGACCAAAAAATTTGTCAATTTCCTTTTGACAATTCACTTCTGCTTTTTTTTTTGTTAAGTCTGCCAAATTGTCAAGTCTGAAACAATAGTTTGTCTGCTAGTCATTCTCTTAAATAAAAATGGTGTTCCAGAAAAAAAAAAAGTGGCTATTTCAATTCACAGCTTAATCACACAGAGGTTGTGTTGTGTTTTGTTTTGTTTTTTGAGACAATCATGATACTATTGTATACAGAAAATAAGTTTTATGTGCAATTCCAGTATTGTCACAGAGAATATTCAAAAGATGCTTATGGAAGGGTTGACTTCATGAAATGAAACACTTTTACTGCTTTTTAAAAGACAGCCTTAAGATTAAAAAATTTTTGAACTGTGCATCATAGTGGTAAAGACAACTACTGGTGTAGTGTGGTGCCAACATCGGCAGATTTATCCACTATTGTTCTTGCACCATCAGTGCAAAGGTCAACAAGGTGAAAAAAGCACACACAAAAATGTTTGAGGATTATGAAAATAGTTTTGACTTCATAGACCCCCTGAGGTATATCTCCTGACCCTGAGGGGTCTCCAGACCACACTTGGAATACTGCCTGATGGATTGTGCTGCATATTGATTCAAAAAAGAATAAGATCATTATGGAATACAGGTCCAATGAGAAGGAGGGAAAAAATAAGGATTGGGATGTTAAGGCATGAGAAGATAGAGGTGAAGGGGAAGAACATCACTGACCCTTAGGAGTGAGGATGTGTCCTTACTCCCTAAAGATCTTCAAAACAGAATCCTATTTACTCTCTTACAACATTTACTATTACAAATGGCTGAAGGTAGAAAACCAGATCAAATAATTTCTTGATGTTCCTCTAAGTTCTAATACTATGATTTTGTACTCCCAAAGGATTTGCGGCTTATAGTATCTCTAAGTATCATTGTCTTTGCAAACATTTTTTTCAGACTAGTTTTCAGTATCTCTGAAAACACGGTTTCATTCTAAATCAGTCTTCAGTTTTATATGGTTTCATAGAGCCGTGCAAGATGCTGTTTTCAGTAACTTGTAGGTTGAAATCAACTCAGATTCTTTGTCAGAGCTGCTAAGGGAGCTACATGCAGCTCACACACATGCCAGGGATGAATGAGGACAGGTAGTCATTGACAGCTTAGGCCTTCTTCCCACCTACGTGGAAAGCATCTCAGGACCTGAGAGCCTCTGATCACTCTTCTACACTGTGGCTTCTGAAGTGGAAGGGCTTGACCTTCCTTTGGCTCACCAACTGTGAGGGTTGGACAAGCTTTGCCCTGGTTGGCAATATTTCTCTATAAGGATAAGCAGGTTATAAATTGATTTTTGACCCCTCTCAACCTTTATATTTGAGGATTATATTATAGACTTAAAAGTATCAGAAATAAATTCTGAATGTTTAGAGACCATGGGAGTTCAATTTTGCTGTATGTATGTGTAACATAATTCTTTTAGGAGATAAAATCTAAATTATAGTTATACGATGATAATTTCCAAGAGTCCATTTCTACTTTAAGAAAAGACATTTTGTCCCTCAAAGTTTTAAACTATATTACATTTGCAAAGAAAGTCTATTTTTCGTTTAAAAAAAAATACTACTGGAAATCAAGGTCTCAGGAATGGAACTTAAATATTTGGAGAATTACGTTCTCTTCTAGTTGTTTTGCCTCTAGAGAATATAACTAACTCATGAGGAAGATTGAAGAATGGCAATTAAAAGTGAATGAGGTGAGAGGCACCTGGATGTTTCAGTTGGTTGAGCAACTGACTCTTGATTTTGGCTCAGGTCATGATCTCAGGATCATGGGATCGAGCCCTGCCTCCAGCTCCCCACTCAGCGGGGAATCTGCCTAGGATTCTTTCCCTCCTCCTCCCCTTTTGCCTTTCCCTTCACACTCTCTCTCTCTCTCTTTCTCTCAAATAAATAAATCTTTAAAAAAGAAGTAAGTGAGGTGATATTGAAGTGGCAATAGCAAGGCCCATTAAAAAGATTAGGATGTCATTTCTTCAAGCTGGAAACCCAAAAGAATATGATTGAAAACTATAAAATGTTATGGCATATGGATAGTACTGAACATACTTGTTCATCAGATCCCTGAAAAGGACTGCAAAGGAAATCTTTGGAGTTCTAAAGAGGCAGATAATATATAATAAGGAAAAAGAATAACTTTACCATGCAGTAGCCACATTATAAAAATCATTGTAACAGGAGGTGGTTCAGATCTCTTAAAAAAAAAATCAAAGAGGATTTAAGAAAATTCATGTTTAGTAAAGCTGTAATAAAAATATAATAGTAAGGGGCGCCTGGGTGGCTCAGTCGTTAAACGTCTGCCTTCGGCTCAGGTCATGATCCCAGGGTTCTGGGATGAAGTCCCGCATTGGGTTCTCTGCTTGGTGGGAAGCCTGCTTCTCCCTCTCCCACTCCCTCTGCTTGTGTTCCCTCTCTCACTGTGTCTCTCTCTGTCAAATAAATAAATAAAATATTTTAAAATATATATATATATATAATAATAAGATTTCCTTTAACTTCTACCTTTTGATGGATAAAATGCATTCGTAATTTTTAAACTAAAAATTAGAGAACTTTGAACTATATAATCTATGAGTTTGACCTAAGGTCATGGCTATCATATCACTGTGTTCAAAAACAAAAAATAAAAATAAAAATTTAAATTCAAATCAAGCTAACATTATTTTATGTTTTTTCCTCTTTCTGTTTTACATAGTTTACAAATTATACAAAACACTAAATAGAACCTTGTGAGTTCACTCGGTCTGTTCCACTGCTCACCTGGAGCTGTTTCAGAGATGTGGTTGTCTACTCTGCCATCCATCATCTCCTTAGCAATATATTCTCCCGCTTAGCAATTTGCCGATCTTTATTTTCAAACTGAGCCTAAATATCTCTCACTGTAATATCCCCCAACTTTTTATTCTGATCAATCTCAAACCATTATCAAACTGCAAAAATAGTACAAGAAACATCCATATACCCTCTCACCTAACTTTGCTAAATATTAACTTTTAGGTCTCTTACTCTAACGTATATAGAATATGGATTTGTGTTTCCTATATTTAAGCTCATACATTAATATCATTAATATGCATATATGTATATATAGTCTCATGCCAAACCATTTGAGAATTATTATGGACATCAAGACTCTTCATCTCTAAATGCTTCAGCATGGATATTCTAAAAACCAGAACGTTCTCTGCAAAATATCTGGGAGTACTGACAGAGCAATCTTGATAGAGTAGTATTAAGTAACAGTCTACTCGTTTTTCCCTGGTTGTCCCAATAACATTGTTTTTATCATTTCCTTCTTTTTTCACTAGAGGATCCAATCCAGGATTATATGCTGTGTTATTCATCCTATTTTTTTAGTTTCCTGTAAATTAAACAGGTCTCCAGCTTTTTTTTTGATGGTGCTGCTGTTCTATATAATGTTGGTGTTACTGGAAGGGCCGGTCTAGTTGTGCAGAATATCCTCCATTTTGGATGTTTTTCATTGTTTCCTCATGATTAGATTTATATTAAGCATTTTTGGCAGGGTATCTACAAGGTAATGCTGTGTCCTCAGGAGACAGAGAGTGTCAGTGTGTATCCATTACTGGTGATGTTAAGGAAAAAGGAATAACTGCATGATTTTTCCATTGTCAGGCAACTTTTTCCTCCCCTTTTTAACTCAAATATAATCTGTACAGTGATACTTTGAGACTGTATGAATTGCCAGTTCCCCACTTTTTTTTAACCTAGTGGTTTTAGTACCCATTGCTGACTATTACCTGCTCTTGTTATTGCTATGCATGTGTAAATTCTGGTTTTCCATTTTATCATTACTTTTAAATTTATTTGATTTGCTTTGCTCTTTCTTCTCCTTCCTCTCCCCTTAAGATATTTTCAGAGTCATTATGTTCTTATGAATATACTTTTTCAATTCATTATTATTATAATCTACTCTTTTCATTCACTTTTTGCTTTGTATCAAATTTTACCAGTGGGGGTCCTTCTGAGCTGGTGTCTGTTCCTTTTTGATGTGTCCTCATCAGTTTGAGCACAGTCTCTGGGGCACAACTATATACTTCAGGGTTAACTTAGACTTTCCTATCCAGAGAAGCCTCTGGACATTCCTTTTGGAATCAGGCCTAGTTCTAAAACTTGGACCTGGACACGAGGTTTGGTCATTGCCATTGGAGCGTCATTGGTTCTAGGCCCTTTCAAAGGATACTAGCACACACACGGTCACATATATACACCCATATGTGTAGAGCACTGTTGTAGCTCTATGGTACAGTACTGCTATGCTACTACCATCAACTTTATTCGAACACCGCAGGGTTCTTCCTCCCCTACCCCTGTTCCATACTTCCATTTCCCTTCTCCCAAAGCTTGTACCCACAGTGGCAATATATTTACTTATTTCCTCAGTCCTGCAGCACACAGAAAATAGTTTCATATCTGCTACACCGATACTGCAACCAACTACAAACTTACGGTGTCAAATTCAAGATTTCCTACAATTCTTTTTTTTTTAATATAGTGGACACACAATGTTACATTAGTTTCTCCTACAATTCTTTTTGTCCTCAGAATATATGTCTCTCTAGATATGGTCAGATGGTCAGAATATTTTTAAAACAGCTTTATGTGAATTAATTCTCTTTTTATTCTTAACAGCTTCATATAGGTTTACATTTACTTGGCTTGTAATATCGATTTAAGAATTTATTTTCTGGTATTGTTGAATTAATCTACTTTTGGATATGTCAGAAGTGCTGTTTTAAAATGCTAAGAAAACTAAACATTAAAAAACCGTACGCAAGATTTGGTGCTGAAGTCATCATCATATGGAAGATCTGTTTAGAAACTAAGAGAGGGAAAGCATAAATGTTTTTCTTTCTTGTACTAATAATTTACATTTTTATTACTGTTCCAAGTTCAGGATCAAGAGAAGTTTTTGCAAGGATACCAGTGCTGCATGGTGGTGTAGAGCAGATTTTAACAAATTAGCTCTGGAATTGCATTGCCTGAGGGCAAACCCTGGTCCCTACCCCACCCCACACTTACTGATTGCAACCAGGTCAAGCTCATTATGCTTTTGGTGTCTTGTGCTCTTCATTTGTGAAATGAGGTTACTGTGAAGTTTAATAGAAAGCACTTAGTTCAGGGCCTGATGAGTAGCAAGTGCAAAGTAAGTATTACCTGTGATTTTTGGAGACACTGGTGGTGATGCTGAGGTTAAATTTGAAACAGTAATCCAGATATCCACAGTTCCAAACACTAACTTTAATGGCTTATTTTCTTGGCAACTGGATTTTTTTGATGGGTTTTGTTTTGTTTTGTTTTGTTTTGTTTTTTCTTTCTCTCAGTACTTTTGAGACACAAGGCAAAGTTATGGCTTAGCTAGAAGTTCTGGCATTGAGAATGACCTTGTCCTTGTTTTGAAGCATCTGAAAAATAAAAATAAAAATTCCTCCTGTGAAACACCGGTCAGTTGCTGCTGCTGTTGCCGGGGCAGGCTGTCTGTTGGGATGCCGAGCATTACAGCCGCTGTAACCACCAAAGCATCTGTCAGAGATCTCAGGGCTGAAAACTAGGTAGGAAAGTCTGTATTATATCTAATAATAACTTTGGAAAATTTCCTGAAATGCTTGCTGGCAACTCCCAGGCTTGACAGGCACAGCATACTATAACTTTATAAGCAAGCATGTTGTTGCTACTCTTGCTGGTGAGTGCTGTGGCACGAGCCAAAATAATAGCTAGAAATCATTTGCTATGACTTCTTTATGTTTTTACCTGCAGTACTCTTGGGTTACTGTCACGAGTAGCTAGATATATTTATATAGATGTCCTATATTTTTAATCTACAAACAGCTTCTTACAAACTATAGGTTCATATAAACTATTGATTCTACCAACGAAGAGTTCCAATCAGAGAAAAATGATACCTGACATTATTACTCTTTCATTGCACATGGGGGCTGCTTTCAAGATGTAAAATTATAACGCGTTTGCATTTACATGGAGGGTTTGTGAATATGTGATGAACGTGAAAAGCACCAACTTCTGTCTGTGTGCACGAGGCTCCCCGGAGAGATTGGGACCAAAGAGTCAATGGATGCCGCATAAATGTTCAAGGAACTGGGGAAAGGTTGCAGACAGAAAGAGTCAAATGTTTGGATTAACCATTGGGAAAGAAAAGACTGAGTGGTGAGACGATGATTTTCTCAAGAAAGGGCATTACTGTGAAGTTTACATTTCAGAGGGTCCCTCACTTGTATGGGCCCTCCCAAGGCCCTGGGAGGAGCCTGAACCCTGTGTCCAGATGGTTTGTAATATCTGCTAAGTTAGGTATTTTAACCACAATTGGTTAGAACCTCTGTTTCCTTCCACTAAAACTTCTCCTCCATCTCTCTTTTCCTCACGTTGAGTGGAATTAGAAGTAGCTAAATGCATGGAAGACAAAGGGTTGGAGATATATTTACTTTGAGTATAGCTGGCTCTGTGTAGGGTCTGCAGTTGCTTCTGTGTATAATTAAGTTACTGCCTGCCATCCCCGCAAAAGAATGGCTTCTAGGTCCTATCACACATACTTGGCTGATTCACCCAGTGGGGCCGAAGCTATATTGGGTTATTAATGTGTTCTGCAGGACAGCCATGAAAGTATGTAGGCAGTGGCGGAGAAATAATGATTGAAATGTACAGAACCAAAAGCTAATCTTTGTAAAATTTCCTTCCATTACCAGACATTTAAACTCGTAACTGGATGATTGAGTTCTAATTGATCCTTAGTCACAATGTAAGTTCTCTCCTATCAAAGCTATACTAGAAAACAAAATTGGTGTGTATGATTATAAATATGTCATACATTTTTCCCTCTTTTGAGGGAAATTGCTTAAGATAGGATTTGTCAAAATTTCTGAGTAAGGTACAAAGCATAGTAGTGCTACAGATAAGAGAGTACCTGTTAAGTCACATGCTTTTATGCATTTCTGACTATCAAAAATAAGAAGAAAATCTGGGACAAAAGGGAGGACGAGATCATCTTTCCAATCCCTCCATAAAAAAATATCACAAAATCATTATCATATGAAAAGGTGACCAAAGATTATACAACTAGAAAATGTAGGAGTAAGTGAATAAAAACATTATTTTTTTATATTTTGTGATTTTTTTTTAGCCTTTTTACACTTGTAATTTGCATTGGTATTTTTGTCAACTAAATAAATGTTCACTTTCTTGTTTAGTGTTATATTTGTAATTTCATATTCATTTTCTAAAAGAGAGCCCCCTCCCAGTTGTTTAGATTTCAGGTCCCACAAAACCTGGATCTGCCCCCATTCTCTCCTAATATATAAACTGTGTGTAGGCTTATAGACAGTCACTCATTCATATGCTTGAGGCAATCAGTAATGAGTTAGGATATAGTAAAGATTATATTGTATATATTTAACCTGACAGATCCTGTAATAAGACGGCAAAGAATAGAAGTTCAGATGCTGGCTCAAAGAATAGAAGTTCAGATGCTGGCTGCAGGACTTGGTACTTCATCTGTAGTCTGTGAGTACTGAGAGTGTTCTGGTTGAGAATCTCTCATGACTTGAGACAGAATCTGTTTAAATAGTGCACAGAACAATTTTCCACTTCCAGAAATCAGGCTCCTCAGAAAAAATGTCTGTTTCTAAAATGGGGGCAAGAAATGTACAAGAGCTTGGAATATACCAGAAAGTAAGGAGGCTATCAAAAACTACTGGAATCATGTCAGAAAGACACAGGAACCAATTTGAAGGAATAAAAAGAAACTGCAATTTATTGAAATACATCAAATATGTTAAAACCTATGAGTACATAATACCACAAATAAAACCCCAAAATTTCCTTTATCCTAGGATATGAGGGCATAAACTCATTCTAAAAATTGACTGATAAAGGGAAAGTAACAAAAGATATATCCTCCCTTTTCTGACAAACTGTAATTCAGGGTAACAAAAGAGTTGGTAAGAAAAACATCTGCTTTTTAAAAAAAAAATTCAAGCCAGTAATTGCAGAAGGATTGACAAAACTAAGCCATCATTATTTTTGCAACTTCTTTTGAAGTAATCTAAGAAATGATCATCAATGGCTGCCCAGACCATTTGTTGAGGAATCTCTAGGAGAGATGAATTAAGGTGGGAACATCAACACCCATTAATTCAAAAAAAAAAAAAAAAAGAGAGAGAGAGAGAGAGTGAGAGAGAGCAAGACAACACAACAGCAGGTACACAATTCTGTCTATGAAATATACTTGCCAAAGAGTAGAACATAAATTTGTTCAAACCCCTAGATTTAACTATCAGTTTTCAAGAAATGCAGAAGAAAAGGAACATGTTATCTGGTACCATGGAATCCAGGCAACAAAATCCAAAAGTTAAGACATTCTGTAAGATAGATGACTGAATTTCTTCCACAAATAAATGATGTGAGGGAAAAAAGGAAGAGGGGAGATAGTAAGACCATTAAAAAATTAAGCTAATGAACAGATTAAGATCAATTAATGTTTAAGAGACATTTGTCCAAGCATAATATGTGGACTTTGGTTCTTGATTTGAGCAAAGCAGCCTTTGTAAAAGGCTTTGAGGCAATCAAGGAAAACTGAATATATAATGTTAAGGAATCACTGATAATTTTAAAGTGTAATAATGGTGGTGTTGTAATGTTTTAAAGTGAGCTTAGTATCTATTAGGAATAACAAATAAAATGATAAGATATCTGAGATTTGTTTAAAAATATTCTGGCTTGGGGGGAAAATGTGGCTAGGGAGAAAAAAGTGTTTGGGGAGTATAAATGAAATAAGATTGCCTATATTTTGATAATGAGAAGTCTGGATAATGAAGACATGGAGATTTATTATATTATTGTAACTACTTTTAGGTAACTGAAGGTTTTCTTAACAGGTAGGCAAAAACCATGTAGAAAATAAAAGCGGGAAGTACTGAGAGATAGTATGTCTATATCCTCACTGTTATTTGTTTTTGAAAATGAAATAAATTCACTAATAGAAATATCCAATCATGACATTTATAAGATATTGAATATGAATGTGAGGGGTACCTGGGTCGCTCAGTCAGTGAAGCATCTGACTTTTGCTTTGGCTCAGGTCATGATCTCATGGGTCCTGGGATCAAGCCCCACATTGGGCTCCACACTCAGTAGGGAGTTTGCTTGAGGATTCTTTCCCTCCACCCCTCCCCCTGCTCATGCACACTCTCCCACTCTATAGTAAATAAATCTTTAAAAAAATATATGAATGTTGTAGGTAATGGTGTGCTGGTAAATGACTATCTGAAGAAGAAAGCCCTGATGTGTAATGTTTGCCAGCTGGCATTGTCTAGATATTCCCACCACGGCAGATTTCAAGCTACTGGTGTGATCTCACCAAATGTGGAGTTGGGAAGAGGTGTGCACCCCCAGCTCTCACAAGTCTGTGTGGCCCAACCTAGGCCACGACTGAGAAAGCTGACAGAGGAGTGTTCATTTTTGCAGATTCTTGGTCAGACCCCAATTCTAACATGCACTCTATCCTTGATCAGCTAACTTAGTTTTTCTGAGGCTAACTTACCCCTCTGTAAAATGGAGATAGTAATTCCTACTACATGACGATATAAGGCTTAAAATGAGATCATACATGTAATGAACCTAGTCTGGTTCTGGTCGCATAGTGAGTGATCCTTCATGCTAGTATTCTTTCTTCTCTCCAAGTTAAAATAGAAAAAAGAACACTAGTTTTGGGATGGTCTCAACGTTTCAAAGGAAAGGAATGAAGCTGATCATCTTTTTAGAGGGCTTCCTGCCCAGAATTTCTATAATTACTTAAAATTGCAGGTTTTAGGTGCTGTCACAAACCTGCCAGAAACTCACCAAGCTCTAATTTGGTTGGATATTAATAGGTAGGCTGGGAAGTTAATGTGATATGATTGTGGCTAGAATAGAACCATCTGTTAAAGGTAGTGGTTTCTGTACAATATGATCTGGCACGGCAAATACACAGTTAGAATTAAGTGTTATCTTAGAGTTGACATGGTAAAAAAAAAAAAGAAAGAAAGAAAGAAAACCTATAACTTACTTAATATTTTCCTAGGGAATGTTAAAACTCAGCCAAGATGTTTTTGGCATGAATACGTCTAAGGATTATGTTGGCAAATTGGAAATGCTTCCATTCACAATTTTGATTGCTTGAGCAGTTTTTATTAATAGTAGCATTGTATTTTCCAAATTCTTTATTTTAAGTTGGATGATTAACCATGGTATCAGTTAATGAAAGAAGGGTTTTTTCTGTTTGTTTTCTGAACAGTTTACTTTTTCTGTATGGAAATCTAAGATTAAGGTCATCACTGATTAATCAATAACGATGCAGTTTTCAGAATTATTGAATTATAGGCATACATGAAAATAACTTTTCAGTTCATTAAAACCAAGGTTAGAGAGAATGGAAATCATAAGTCAAGCCCATATTTAGAATCTGGAGACACTAACACTAGAGGCATTTAAAATTTGATTTACGTGTGTGGGTTGATATGTTCCTACCGGGAATACAACTTGGGGATGTATTTTCTCTTCTCAGGAAGAGTTGCATGACTCAACTCTACATATTTTGGATTTCTGAGCAAATACTTAATGAGATAAGAAGCAGTATACTATATCATCCATCTGAAGTTGGCCCAATCTCCTTTGATCTTTAAAAGAATAGTTTTCCTTCAGAAAATTAAAACATTTGCCCCTTGGAAATTGAACTTCCTATTTTCTTAAAGCAATGTTATTTATTACAAACTTAATTCAAAGGGTCATAATAAAAATGCTTTAAGAAATGAAATGGAGGGGCACCTGGGTGGTTCAGTACATTAAAGCCTCTGCCTTCGGCTCAGGTCATGATCCCAGGGTCCTGGGATCGAGCCCCACATCGGGCTGTCTGCTCAGCAGGGAGCCTGCTTCCTTTCCTCTCTCTGCCTGCCTCTCTGTCTACTTGTGATCTCTGTCTGTCAAATAAATAAATAAAATATTAAAAAAAAAGAAATGAAATGGAACAAAATAAGTTTAAAATAGTGTGTCACAAATAGGATCAATAATGTTTTGTAAAACTTATGTTTTAGTTGTACATACATTCTCAACTATGAGATAAAATTTATCTCCGCTCAGTCAGGTTTAAAAAATTGAAAATTTATTTTATTTTTTAACATTTTTAAAGATTTTTATTTATTTGTTTATTTGAGAGAGAGAATGCAGGAGAGGAGGTAGCAGGAGGGACAGAGGGAGAAGGAGAAACAAACTCCAGACTGAGCAGGGAGTCCAATGCAGGGCTCAACCCCAGGATCCCAGGAGCATGACCTGAGTCCAAGGCAGATGCTTAACTGACTGAGCCACCCAGGCATCCCTAAGTGTTTTAGAATATATAGTAAAAAAGTCCCTGAAGATAAAATAACTCTCCCTTTTGTGGTATATATCAAAATGATATCTAGATTAAGAAATCTTCTTGAAACGTTGTTTTAGATAGAAGCATCCTGGATTTTGAGAGGATTTTAAGTCTTCCTAGGCCCCACTGGGGACAGCAGAGAGAGGGGAATTGTACTCTGGAGGGGACATGGTTGTGGAGATGTGCCTTCTATCTGTCTGAATTTCTGTGCTTTCTTAACTTCTTACCCATCACATGCCTCCCACATACAGTAGTATGTGCTTACCATTACTGTTAGTAGTAACAATACTACCTTTATTAGTCATTACTGTTAGTAGTGATCACAGCTTAAGTTTACCCTAATATACTATTTGGCCACATTTGTTCACATGTTTATGTATTTATTCATATACTATCTCCCACAAAGGATTTATTGCTGCTTATGATGTGAATAAGGAAGAAAATAATGGTTGAATTATGAATAAAAATGAAGAGCCATAATATATATATAAATATACACATTTAAAAAGACTTTCATACACACATAGCATACATATGCATATACGCCCTTACTCTGACATGAATAGCGTAAGGGTTATGTTGTTAAATTAGAAATGTTTCCATTCACAATTTTGATTGTTTAAGCAGTTCCTAATAATAGTAACATTGCACTTTTCAAGTTCTTTGGAAATATAAAGATAAGTAAGATTAGGGGGAAAATACGAATAATCAAGCATTAAGTTCCTTCATAATTCTTGCTTTGAGGCTCATTTTTGCATCTCAGCTCCTCAGTAGGCAAAGTAAAGGGGAATATATATCAGTTCCATAATTCTTACTATTAAAGAACAGAGACACCCTCAGGAAAAGCAGAGATTTCCTTGTCTACACGAGAAATATGACTATAAGGCATTTCTCACATGAAGTTTCATGTGGGAGATAGTCAGTATCTGAAACTCGAAAATATCCATATCATCACTCCTGAGGAAACTGTGGTAATGGATTTTATTTCTGTTCTTTCTGTTACTTCTCTCCCATGAAGGCTGAAGGCTTTCTGACAAAACCCAGTGAAAATAAAACTGTAAGGAGACAGAAAACTATCATCCAGCAAGGTAATCTTTTGCCTGTTCTAAACTATTATCTAGAACATGTAGAAAAAAATTATTTAATCAATCATCCCCCAAATATCACCTACCTCAACTAGATTTTTAACTACACTGGATGACGGGGGTCTAAGATTACATCCCCTGGCTGGGGCCTAGATGGATAGGTACTCAGGATTGTTGGTGAGAAACAATTCCATCTGCTTTAGAAAAAGTTATGATTAGAAGATCAGGTCAATATTCTTTGGTGGCAATTGGCAACTTTACCAATGTTCATATCTGATGAGTCATTGCACCTCCTCGTCAAGATGGGCTGTTCTGTGAGAGATGTTTCCAAGGCTTGAATCCATAGTATCATTCCAGAGCAGTTTTAAAATGTGTGGAGATAATTTTTACTGTACTTTGTTTTCTCTCTATAGCACTGCTAATCACCAACTTTTGTTCAGTCTAGTAGTACTATTCTTATTTTGTCAGGCTTCATGTACGTCAGGGGTCCTATTAGTTTTCGAACAAAAATCGACAAGCTATTTACAAGTGAACTGGAAAGACAGAGCACCTGGTGTTTGGGGCACCAAACAGAATCATTAGAATATTGGGGTATTTATGAGTTACCTACTTTGTGGAGCAGTGGAAGAAGCACTTCCACAATTTGAAACTTCACAGGAAACACTATCCAGAGAAAAAATGGGCCTCAGAATTGGGGATAACAAAGGAGCATCTGGACAGTTCTGAGACGAGGCACTGTAAGAAGCCTGTGATTAAACACAGGTGATAGGGTAGAGGGAGAGAGATACCGAGGCCTCAGACTAGGGCGCAGCAGCGGAATGGCAAATACCTAGAAGAGAGGGACAAAGGAAGGTATAGAGAAGTGATCAGATAAATTTTACTCCTAATTTACCCTGACAAATGAGAGGTGGGAGAGCAAGGAAGAGAGGATGAGAGAGAAGATCCTTGGGCTGCCTCTAGTAAACCAAAGAAGATTTCGTCTTGAGGAAAGCATAAAAACAACTGCAATTCTATTGTAAAATATGATTGCATATGAAAACCCATTTAGAATGAAATAGAAGTTGGGGGGCCTGTGTGGTAGTTGACTAAATGTCCAACTCTTGGTTTCAGCTCACGTGGTGATCTCAGGGTTGTGGGATCGAGTTCTGAGTTGGGTTCCGTGCTCAGCATGGTGTCTGCTTCAGTTTCTCTATCCCTTTCCCTTTGCTCCTCCCTGAACCTCCCCACCCCTGTGCATGTGTGCTCACATGCTCTCTCTAAAATAAATAGATAAATCTTTTTAAAAAATGGGGGGGTGCCTGGGTGGCTCAGTGGGTTAAAGCCTCTGCCTTCGGCTCAGGTCCTGATCTCAGGGTCCTGGGATCGAGTCCCACATCCGGCTCTCTGCTCAGCAGGGAGCCTGCTTCCCTTCCTCTCTCTCTGCCTGCCTCTCTGCCTACTTGTGATCTCTGTCAAATGAATAAATAAAATCTTTAAAAAAATGGGAAAGAAATAGAAGTTGTCTAATTTGGGGGACTGGTTAAGAAACAACTGTTTTTTGAGAAATAAACTTTCTTACTATTTTTTGTAACCATCAGGGGTTTTAGTTGCTAGTCCCAAAACTAACTGGCCATCTGCTGCAGAAATTTGTTGAAAAGGCTCTGGGGAGCCCAGAATCACTAAGAAGCCTGCTGAACCAGGTTTAGGACACTGGGAAAAGCTAGAAACAGAGCTTAGATTCGTGGCATGGAGTCCATCACATGATAAGAGCAGAGCAGCTGGTGCCAGTAAGCTCTGGGCGTCACAGCTGGGTCCCGCCACTGGACAGGCGCTTGTCCTGCCTGCTCCTGAAGATTGTGCTATTGTCTCCAAATGGGCATCTCCCCATTCCTGTCCTCTGACATCACTAGTTCAAGATTTGGGGGTGGAGGGTGCAGACGGAAGATGAGATATTTCTGACGGGCTGAGGCTGTTACATGTTCTGACTTTGTCTGTCTGGGCTGCTGTAACAGAAATACCACAGGCTGGGTGGCTTATAAACAACAGAAATTTCTTTCTCACAGTTGTGGAGCCTGAAAGTCTGAGATCAAGGTGCAAGCATGTAGGGTTCTAGTGAGAAGCCTTTTCTGGGTTGCAGACTGCTGTCTTCTCACTGTAACCTCACAGGGTAGAGCGCAGAGAGAGGAAGCAAGGCTCTCCTGTGACCCTTAAAAGGGCTTGATTCCATTCATGAGGATTCTACTCTGAGGAACTCATTGAATCCTAATTACTTCTCAGTGCCTTACCTGTTAATACCATCACTTTGAAGGATAGGGTTTTGGAGGTTCATAAATATTCAGTCCATAACAGGCTCTTACAGTGAGGTGTGGACTTCTCCTCCCACCAAAACTAGAAAGATACGAATCCTCAGGGAGACATAAGGCTCAGATTCTGTGTACCCCCCATCCCCCCAAACAGGCAACTGCCCACTAAAACTTCTGCTCAAAACTCCATATATGCTTGAGTTTGGATGGTTTTTAAAGCTAAAATTTCAGGGCTAAATTTTCAGTTCTAGTTCATTTGTTTATTTATTTTAACATTTTATTTATTTATTTGAGAGAGAGTAGAGGGAAGGGGCAGAGAGAATCCCAAGTAGACTCCACACTGAGCACAGAACCTGACACAGGGCTCGATCCCACGACCCTGAGATCCAGACCTGAGCCAAAATCAAGAGTTGGACACTCAACTGACTGAGCCACCTAGAGGTCCCATTCAGTTCCAGTTTAAAAGATGAAATTCAGAAGCATTGTGTTTGGAGATCTCGTTAAGCCTTGTGCATCACAACTTTTTGGTGTTGAGTGTCAACATTTTAAGTTTTGACATCAAATTTATTCTGTTGTTGGTGCTTATATTTTAAACAGAATAATTGCAAACAAATTAAATGTTTGGGATTTTTACCATGTATGCCCTCTGAGGTCTCTCAGAGAAGCCCCGACAATGATGGGAGTGTTCTTGCAGGCACCAGCTACATAGGCATGTCCCTCTCTTCACCAGGAGCTTTGCCAGCCACCAGATCCTTGCTACAGCTGCTGTTCTTCCCAAGGGCAGGCCAGTCTTCTTTCTGTCTCTTGTTAGTTGACAATGCCAGTTGCAGAGAATCATGCCAGACCACACACCAGTGTGAAGTTGTACAAGTGAGAAAATAGAAAGATTACCCCACTAGTTGTGATTAAAAATTCTTATTCTTATAGATGTAGCTTAAAATGATACAAGGTTCTGAAAATGCAGAACAAGAACACCAATAAATTCTGTAAGATTCTAAAATATAGAGTTGGAACCAAAATAACTTTTGTAACCATTCCTGGGAGGATGCCCTCCCAAGTCATTCTAGCCCACACTTAGAAAATAAGGTTTATTTTTAATTTTGGTACCTTTCTGAGTTATTCTAGGAAGATTTTCTTAGGGATTTTCCAGTGTCATTAGATGCCACAAAGTATATGTTGCAAAAAGCTATATTTCTTCTGCATATCCTTGAAGATAAATCCAGGAGACTCCATGAGCTTACTGTTCACACCAGCCCAGTGGGCTGTAAGATGTCAGAGTGATGTTGCATCTGGTAGTGATGATCCTGAACAAGTTCAGGAAAGGGGCTGTTGTATCACATTTTTATTAATAGTCGCACATCTTGAGATCTGATTCATTCCTACTTGTGGGTCTTTGAGCCCTTACTAATTTGTGTAAGTGCTCAGAACCATGATAATTTTTTTTCATTTTATTTCAGCATATTTTGTATTAAGAGAAAAGAAGATTTTTGATAAGCAAATGTTGGCTCAACTGATGAAGTGTAACCAGAAACTAGAAAGTTACCTGTTAGCGTAACAGTGGAGAAGATAAAAATACTGATAATTCAGTAGTTGCAGTCTTTCTCACATATAATTTCATAGTTTCTTTAAGATTCAGAGAAGCTAAACTCTCATCATTTTGTCAGATTGAAAGTAACATTGTGAACCGAGTCTTCCTAACATTTTCTTCAGTGGCCTTAAAGAAGGTCGTAGTTTTCATTTTATTTCCAAAGTGATTCTTAGATGGTCAGGTCCCCTGAAAATTGAGGTGGAGAGTATGAATTAGAGGTGATCCATTGTCTCCGAAACACAGTCCCAAAGGGGAAACTGAGAAGCAAAACCTTACATGAAGCCCTGCTCCTTTCCCTAGACCGGCTATACTCCATCCATTCCTCTTCCTTGGAAGAAACTAAGAGAAGGAAGGTGAGGAGAGAGGGAACTGGCAGTAGTGTGATGGGACCTGTGCCACTGGCTTGGGTGAGCCAACTGTGCATACCTCTTTCCAAACTCACATTAAGTAATCTGTTGATACCTTAAAATAAGCCATGTTGGAAATATTTATAGCATAGAAATTGGGGGTGCTACAAATCAGGGGCTCCCTTTCCCCACCCCAGAGACTAGGTTGCTAAGATTTATTAGCATTCCATTGATGATCTACTGTTGAAAGGAACCTTGTATATCACAACCTTACCGTCATTATCACTTCCTGATTAAGACTCAGTATAGGTAAAATTTCTAAAGACCTTGACTATCATCTGCCTTATCCAAACCTTTGTGTAGTAAAGATGCATAGAATTGGAATAATATGCTATTTAAGTTACTTGTGATACATTTGCTTCCTATGTAATTTTACCTTCTTAGATTTCTCAGTGTATTGTTTTCTTAGATTTCTTAGATTTCTCAGTGTATTCTTTTCACACTGCCCTCTTACTTTTTTTTTCCCATTCTCCGTGATCCTTTCTTGATTACTCTAGTCTTCTCAGTGTAGACTCTGACATTTTATGAAGAATATTCATGTGCACGCTGCCTGATTAGTATGATCCAAGACATCGAACGGTATTATAAACTCATTTCAGCAAACACTAATTGAATATATCATTTGCCTAAGACATCATGCCAGATAAAATAAGGCACTGTACCTAGTCTCAAGCAACATAAAATCTAGGGAGAAAACCAGACATGTACACCATTAGGAATGATATAGATCCTAATGTGGAAGATAGTATTGGAAGAAGTAAGGAACAATGCAAGGGGAACCACAGAGACTGGAGGTTATTTCTGACTGCAGAAATTAGAGAAGGCTTCATAAAAATGGAGCCATCTTGACTAGGTCTTCCAGAATTGGTATGCATATTAAAGTTCAACTCTATTTATAGTTTTTATGAATAGATGACTATAAAGTTCCCATTAAAGTAGTTTGAGTTAACTCATTGCTTACTGATCTGCCAGAATTAGCTTATCATGATAGACATTGGAAAAACTTAACCAAAATAAGATTTTAGCATCATAAATGTATGGAATTGCTGCTAGATTCAGCAGATGCCAGTGCAAAAGATGCATTCTGCTCACCTTTGTGCACTTCATCGTTTATACTCAGAGCACTGTTTATAGGCGGCCATTAATAAAAGCTTCCAAGTATGGGTGCCTGGGTGGCTCAGTGGGTTAAGCCGCTGCCTTCAGCTCAGGTCATGATCTCAGGGTCCTGGAATCGAGCCCCGCATCGGGCTCTCTGCTCAGCAGGGAGCCTGCTTCCTCCTCTCTCTCTGCCTGACTCTCTGCCTACTTGTGATCTTTGTCTGTCAAATAAATAAATAAAATCTTTAAAAAAAAAAAAAAGAATAAAAGCTTCCAAGTAATGAAGACCAGTTATAGTTCAGGCACTTTTACATATATGATATCATCAAAGATGAGAACTAGAAAATAAGGAAATCTATTTTATTCACACTATTGCGGTAGGGACAGCACCCCAGACCCAGAGATCAGAACGTGTCTTTACAGAGTGGTTTTACTTTTAGTCTTTTACAGGAAGGAACAGACAAGTTATAGGTAGGAGGATTTATAGTTGGCATTTTGCAACCAGGGAAAACCTCATTTGGTTGGGTGAACAAGAAATGTTTATTTCTGTGTCTAGCTAGTTTTAAGGGGAAAAGAGTTCTAATCTTTGCTAATCACACATGAGACACAGAACAAAAATTTGACTAGTCAATATCTAAACCTTACAGCTACCCTGAAATATAGTCCTTTCAGCACTTTTTCTTAATTTCTTTTAAAAAAATCAGGAATCTGGGGCGCCTGGGTGGCTCAGGGGATTAAAGCCTCTGCCTTTGGCTCAGGTCATGATCTCAGGGTCCTGGGATTGAGCCCCGAATTGAGCTCTCTGCTCAGCAGGAACCTGCTTCCTTCTCTGTCTCTGCCTGCCTCTCTGTCTACTTGTGATCTCTCTCTCTCTGTGTGTCAAATAAATGGATGGAATCTTAAAAAAAAATTAAAAATCAGGATCTAACAGAGAAATTGAGAGATTTGCCAAGGCCACATAGATAGTAAATAACAGAACTGGATTTTTATCTCATATCTTCCTGGCTCCAATATCTTTTATTATGTCATAATGCATCACATTGTACTGAGTGAATGTTTAATGATAGCTTTTAATGTTAATGAGACTTTCATTTATTTTCTTTATGTATATTTTCATACACACTACCTAGTTTGGAGAGAATTGCCTTTAATGAACCAGTCTAATAGTTAGAATTGGCAGAAATCTGTTTGCAGGCTGTTTTGTTTTGTTTTTTAAAGATTTTATTTATTTATTTGAGAGAGAGAGAGAGCATGCAGAAGACGGCAGGGCAGGGCAGAGGGAGAAAGAGAAGCAGACTCTCTGCTGAGTGGGGTGCCTGACACGGGGCCCGATCCCAGGACCCTGAAATCATGACCTGAGCCAAAGGCAGACACTTAACCAACTAAGCCACACAGGCGCCCCTGCAGGATGGTTTATAATAAGAATGTGCCTCCTTCCCTATAAATAAATCTACTTCTCAAGTGAACGAGTAGAGAAAAAATTGGAATTGTATCCTAGTGTCTTAATAGTGTTTGTTCATTATGGTATCATTGATGACATTTCACCTGTGTTCTGTGGGGCTGTATAGATTTGCAGGAGGTACTTTATGATCCTCCCAGGGGTTCTTGCCTGGGTTAGGGGACAGGACAGAAATGAGGTAGAACTTGGTTACTCAGCTTCTGCCAGAACTTTTGGATATGTATTTTGAACATCAAAATGGAAAAAGGGTCACTAAAGAAAGTAGAAAAAAGTGAAAACCATTGATCTAATAGAATAAATCATTCCTGTGGAACAAATGCTGAATATGTTTTGTGCCCGGAAGCCTGCGAGTCCCTGAGTTTATTGGCTTTGCCAGCTTTGTGGGGACCCTTGCTGTGCTTTTGATATCCACAGCAATGCAACGTTAAGATGCACCTGAAAAGTTCATCCACACAGCAGGGGAATCTAACCTGGCTGGTCTGAATCATTTGGCATCTATTCCACACTCAAATTATTGCGGTAATTATAGGTATGAGGTGATAATTTGTGGTTGAGTTTTGTTCTGGGGCCCTGGTTATCCAGTTTTTTTTTTAAATTATGTTTTACTTTTATAATATTGTGTTAGTAAACAGACCAGGTGCTATTTCACAATAGTTGTGTAATACATTCTCTGAGCACTGAAGCAAAAATTAAGCACAAAACAAAACCCACTAACCTTCTGGCTGAGCTCCCTTCCTAAGCATGGTAATTGTGTCTGCTCTAAGGGGAAGAATGAGCAGGTTACAGTTAGGCTCTGGGGGCCACTGAAGCCAAGAATGTATGAGTGCTTTGTCATTGCTGGGCCTGGGAATGTGGACTCTTTAGAGGCAAGAAAGCCAAGTCCGCTGCTTTCCTGCTTCTCCTTGGTCTCACATTGAGGGATATCCTGGCTTTATCCCACCCCATGCATCATTTGCAGAAAAGCTTGGGCAGTGAAAGAAGATACTATGGTTAGTTTTTATTCTCTGTATCTCCCAGTTTTAGGGGAAGAGTGCTGTGGTCAGAAGATAGCACAATTAAAAACAGGAAAACAAATCAGAGGCTCCTGGGTGACTCAGTTGGTTAAGCATCTGCCTTCTCCTCAGGTCATGATCTCAGGGTCCTGGGATCTAACCCCAAGATGGGCTCCTGTTCAGGGGAGCATCTGTTCTCCCTCTCCCTCTGGCCCTCCCCCTGCTTATGTTCTGTCTCTCAATCTATCAAATAAATAAATAAGATCTTTAAAAAAAAAGGTGGTGACAAATCAGCAAGAAGACACTAGAAAATAATAGAAAATGAAATAAAAGAACTATGAACTGTGTTTACCCACTGGAAAGCAAAACAGGTGAATTATCTGTGAGTCAGAATTTCTAAAGAAAGACGTTATGGAGGCATTGAGTCTTATGAAACTGTTTTCAAAGCAGGTATGGATGTGGATAGAAAAGGGATGGAGTGACGTTCAGGGCAGGGAAACTGAGAGTGAGCCAGCTTAGAGGGCACCTGTGCCTCAGGGTGCCTGAGAAGGTCTGCTGAGTAAGAAGTAGGCAAAGATACAGAGGCTCACATCTGTAAAGATAAACTTTACATTTTGCTGTTAAAATTGAAATCATTGGTAAACTGGTGATGAGTCTATGCCAAGGGTTAAAAATTTCTTTGGTGGTTTTTTTTTTTAAGATTTTATTTATTTATTTGGCAGAGAGAGAGAGATTTCAAGTAGGCAGAGAGGCAGGCAGAGAAAGACAGGGAAGCAGGATTCCTGCTGAGCAGAGAGCCCGATGCGGGGCTCGATCCCAGGACCCTGAGATCATGACCTGAGCCGAAGGCAGAGGCTTTAACCCACTGAGCTACCCGGGGATCCCTCTTTGGTGGTTCTTGATAAGTGTCTCTGAAATATACTGATCATGGAAGTGGTCACTTTCTCAGGCTGAAATTAGCAGATCTGAGTACTATTCAATGAGTGGAAGGAAGAGAGAAATGGAGTATGACTAGAAAGTTCCTACCATAGCCAGTACTAACACTCCTCCCCTTTTAGGGGGACCAAGTTCTCAAGATTCTTAAGGCTCGATTCTCTTAAAGGTTCTCAGAGTGAAGTCCCGGAGTTACCAGTGTTAGCATCACCCAGGAACTGGTTAGATCCTATAGGCCTGGTAAATCAGAGACTGAGGCAGGACCCATTACCTCTGTTTTCATAAGCCCTTGTCTCAGTCCATTTGGGCTGCTGTAACAGAAATACCATAATCTGGGTGGCTTACAAACAACAGAAATTTATTTCTCTCAGTTTGAGAGGCTGGGAAGTCCCAGGTCACTGGGACTGGTGTCTGGTGGGGACCCACTTCCTCATAGACTTACCTCACAAGACAGCAGGGACTTGGGAGCTCTGTGAGGTCTCATTAATAAGGGTACAAATCCCATCCATGAGGGCTCCACCCTCATGACCTAATCACCTCCCCAAAGCCCCATCTCCTAATACCATCACCTGAGGGGCTAGGATTTCAAAATATGAATGTTTGGGGGAACACGACACTCCATCTACAGCAACCCCCAGATGATTCTCATGAATACTAAAATCTGAAAAACCACTGCCTGGAAGTATTTGTTTTCAATATAAAAGTGCTTCAGAAAGTAGAACGTTAATTAGCTTCTCTCCTAAACTCCTTTCCTCGATGTTTTACAAGAGTTTGATTTAATCTGGTAGGACAAAGTCCCAGTCAGGTGTCAAGACTTTGACACAGAAGAGTCTCTCTTTGAAAAAGGGAAGTGTAACTAAGTTCTGGACCTCCCAGGCAGTGGCATCCATCCCTGCCCTTGAGGCACAAACCCAGGAATGATTTTTTTTTTCCAGTCAATTCTTAATCTGAGACTCAAAAATATTCTTCCTGACGGAGCTTCAGAAACCCGAATCATTCCTTATGTCAGGGTGGGAAAAAAAAATCTAGTGATGCTGAACTTTAATCCTAAGAGAATTTAACAAAAATTTCTTAAATACATTGTAATAACCAACAGTTGCAACATTGGAGGTAAAATAAATATAGTGTCTGTCACTGAACAGACGCCAAACTGAAAGGGCAAACATGGAAGCCTGAGGGCAGTGGGCACTGGATGGGAAGAGAGCTAAGAAGTGGTTTTTTGTCAAGAGGAAGGAGTGTGAGAATCATGGCAAGGGACCAGAGTCAGATGAGAGAATGCAAGCCCAAGGTGATGCCGAAGAGTTACTCTCCGTAAGGAGGGACATCTTCTACTTAGAGCCATGGCCAGGGATTTGTTTTTTGTTTTATTTTGTTTTGAGCATCATAAGAAAAATGGATTGATTAATATATGACTCATAGAAAATAGAGCTAAGAATAGCCATAAAACCTAGTGCCATAAATAATCAGAAAACATAGATGTCCTTGTACTGCTAATAGCTGACATTTGGAATTCTCATTATGTGCTAAGCACTCTACTAAGTACTCATATGATTCTCACAACCACCTTGTTAAAATGGTTCTATTATTACTCTGTCTGCTTGGGAGATGAGGAAACTGAGGCTTGGGGGAGGAGATTTATACAGCTCATAAGTGCCTCCAGGATCAGGACCCAGCCAGTCTTAGGCCAAAATCTGAGCTTTGCACCCCTCTAATATAAATAATGTGAAAATATATCAGCCCCTCAAGTTCCCAGGGCTCCAAGACAGTTTGATGCTATTCTCTTTGCTTTCATTCTTTTAAAGTAATCGCCTTGCTGTTGTGCTCGCTTCGGCAGCACATATACTAAAGTAATTGCCTTGCTGTTATTTTCTGATTATAAAGGTAATGTATGATCATTGCACCCAACTCAAAAAAATGCAAAAAGTATATAGAAAGTAGAGATCATTCTCAGTCTCATCACCCAGAGATAACTACTGTTAACATAAGCTATACTTTATTCCATGGTTATCATACTTGGTGCCTCAGAACTGTCTGGTGTACCCTTAAAGAGGCAATCAGCCGTGACTCAGAAACTCTGATTCACTAGGTCCAGGTGGGGCCAAGGCTTACGTATTTTTAATAAGTACCTGTCCTGTGATGCTATACACAGTTCAAACCCAGGTTCTAAAAATGCTGTTCCGTACCTTAGATTTTCAAATACTCCAGTGGAGAACATCTTCTTTTCATTTATCTCTCGATTCTTGAGTACCTTAATAATTATCATCAGACTATCAGACAGGAAGGTGTCTGAGAGAAGTTGATTCTCACCTATTACCACGCCTTGCAATCACCCGGAGGACTTAAATGTTAAAACAGAGACTACAGAGTCTTGATTTAACAGGCCTGGGATGGGACCTCCATTGATCAGGATCCTCCAGAGAAGAGGAACCAATGATATATATATAAAGAGAGATAGAGAGAGAGAGATGAAGAGATTTATAATAGGAATTGGCTCACATGATTATGGAGGCCGAGAAGAGCCATGATCTGCTGCCAGCAAGCTGGAGAACTAGGAAGGCCAGCGATATGATTCAGTCTAAGCCTGAAGACCTGAGAACCAGAGCTCTGATGTCCAAGGGCAAAAGATGGACATGCCAGCTCAAGGAGAGAGAATTCACTCTTCTATCTTTTGTTCTATGTGGGTCCTCAACAGATTGGATCACGCCCCCCACATCAGTGATGGTACATCTGCTTTACTAAGTCTACTGATTCAAATGCTAATCTTTACCAGAAACTATCTCACAAATACACCCAGAAATAATCTTTTACCAGCTAACTGGGCTAAGAAACCATCACAGGGCATAATAATATGCATTTCTAATATGTTGGTGGGTGATGCCAGTGCAAACGGTACAGGGACCATACTGTAATAGTCTTCCAAATGAGATTTCCTGGTAGAAACTGTTCTTGTCTTTGAAAATTCCTTAAAGTTCAAAGGTAAAAGAGTGTGACCTTGATGCAATCATTTAGAAACAAATTCAGTGACAGAGAGTAGCATGGATAATATCACCGCTCCATCAGGAACTCCATATGTAAAAACTCTATTCAGCTGTTTCTGTGTCTCTATGACAACAGTAAAAGTGTAACAAGAAAAGAATAGCTACTGATGTTGTCAGCAAAAAAAAAAAAAAAAAAAAAAAAATCTTTAATGTCCAAATGGTTGTCGGTAGCAACGGAAGAGACAATAAGACAAGGTCAGTTACATCCAATAATAGGCATAACACCTATCACAGAAGTCTAACGTGCAACATTTCTTAAGTAGGACAAATACCAGAAGAGGATGTTCATGCTACTGGCAGTTTTAATGAATTAAACATGATGCACTATTTTAAAATTCAGCGGAAAACTGGCATTTACCCTCTATAGTACAAGGTATTCTATGAAAAGTGAAGTGTGGAGTGAGTAAATATAGGATGCTACCAATATAATGGATCTTCAGCACACTTCTCTTTGTTCCCTTGTCCCTGACAGAAGACAACCAGGCTTTGGAAAAGAAGGTTGGCCTCTGGAAATCTTGAACTTGATACCTTACTACCGTCCATCCATGCTTCCAAACCAGAAACCAATCCCTAAAATTTATTTCTTACATTTAATTGGCTTTTGGCTTTAACCCCTTGATGTTGGGGTAATAGAACTGTATAGCTACATTTGGTATTCAACATTGTCTTAGTCTGTTTGGGTTGCTATCACAGAATTCCATAGACTGGGTGCCTTTTTTTTTTTTTAAAGATTTTATTTATTTATTTGACAGAGATCACATGTAGGCAGAGAGGCAGGCAGAGAGAGAGAGGTGGAAGCAGGCTCCCTGCTGAGCAGAGAGCCCAATGTGGGACTCGATTCCAGGACCCTGGGATCATGACCTGAGCCGAAGGCAGAGGCTTTAACCCACTGAGCCACCCAGGCGCCCCATAGACTGAGCACCTTATAACAAATTTATTTCTCATAGTTCTGGGGGCTGGGAAGTCCAAGATCAAGGCACCAACAGATTTGGTTTCTGATGAGAGCCTTGCTTCCTAGACAGCTGTCTTTTGGTATAACCTCATAGGGTGGAAGGAGCAAGGGATCTCTCTGGGGTCCATTTATAAGGGCACTAATCCTATTCATGAAGGCTCCATCCTCATGACCTATTCAGGTCCCTAAGGCCCCCACATCCTAATACCATTACTTTGGTATCAGCATATGCATTCTGAAGAGGAAGGGACATAAACATTGAGTCTACTGCAAACATTTATGTTGTCACCAGAAATACAGAAAACCCATACCAGACAATGCAATTTACCCTAGAATTTTGAATGCTAAAATTGGAATTTTTTTTACCATGACTAAAGATTACTGAAGTCATTCAGGGGAATTTATTCATTTATTATTCAGTCAACAAACACCTATTGTGACTTTCCCACATTCCAAGCATTGTTGTAGATTCAAACCATAGAACTGTGAAAGCTCTTTATATAGAAAGAGAGACAAAGTCTTGACCCTTCAAGGAGCTTACACTGTAGTGGTGGTAAGTTTTGTCTTATTTTATGTCTCTTAGAACCTTTCTGTGTAAAGAAGCAACAGTGTGGATGTCACGTGGTTGTGAGAAATGCAGCATCTCAGGCTCCATCCCAGGTCCCTTGACACAGAATCTGTATTTTATTTTACAAAATCCCATGTGATTTGTACCCACATTACGTTTTGAGAATCGCTGCTCTAAAAAACAGAGCCCAAGGTAAAGATTAAAGATCTGATTTTATTTGAGAGTGTGAACGTAGGACAGTATGAACACAGGAAAAAGGGTTCATCAGGCGAGGGAAGCCTCAAGAGCAATGAGATAAGGTGCTGGTGACCTTGTCAGAATGAATGTGGTCCAGCAGCTCAGTGGGCAGGGGTGTTTGCTAGGCCTGGGGAACTGCCTTTACAGACACTGTTGGGGGATGGGGGGTAGGAGAGTCCCATCTGGCTCTCTCCTGACTCCCACTTTCTGCCAACTGAGGTTCACACCAGTGGGAGGGGCCGCTCCTACGTGTCTGATTTACAGTATCCAAATCAGAAAGTGGAGGGGTGGGTGCAGACCAAAGCAGAGCAAAAGAAGGGAGCAGTTAAGGGCTTCCATGGAGACTTGCGAAGTTCATGTGTCAAAAGAATGTGAGTGGAGAAATCCATCCAGTAAGTCAGTAGAATTGACTAGAAATGGCATTTATTTGTCAGTCACCGGAAACACAGACCCCTCCGCCAGACAAGGTAATTCACCCTACAATTTTGAATGTTAAATTTTGTCATCATAACTAGGAGTTTTTAAAGTCTTTTTGAACTAGTCACTCTGTCACTCACCGATTTGTGACCTGGTGTTCCTTTGACAGCACGTAGGATTTCCATATACCTATTATTCTATCAGCTCCTCCCATCCCGAGCTTCCTAGCGCTCTTCTTCACGTTTACTAATACCCATGGTGCTTTTGTCAACGCTTGTGAGTCTCAAGTCTTCAGGCCCCTCTCTCCTCACCCAGGATACCGGTGCACCCCACACACGTCTGCCTTAACGTCATCATGCCCATATCCTCATCCTTGGACAAGCCAGAAACGAAGATAGAACCAAACAGTCTGGGTTACTAAATCTAGGTAAGCAAATAGTAAGAGATACCAAAGGAGAAACCACAGATCCCAGAGTGAGGCAGAGCCAAGACCCAGCAAACACCATCGCACCTTCTCTCCCAGAGCTATGCCTTCCCAGACTATTCGCTGTATGAGAAATTCTCATTCAAATCACCCAGATTTCACTCTGTCTAGAATCTATGGAAATTAGGAAAATGTGGCCAATATCTAAACGTCAAAAATAGTTATCCCCAAGTGATGGAAATACAGATTCATTTTCATTTTTATCATATCCTGTGCTTTTCAAAATTTCTATAATAAAGCTATACTGCTTTTATAATGAGAAAGAAACTCTTCAATAATTATTTTTAAAATGGTACGTTTTGTCAAGGATATTTTTTTAAACACAGAATAAAGAAAACTGGGATGACATGTCAGTCATTAAATTTTAACTCATTTGCCTATGTTATAGACACTCCATAGATCTACCTAAAACTCCAGTCTAGAATTTAGAAAACTCTAGATTTCCACAGCTCCCAAAACATAAAGGAGATAATATTTTCCTCAGGGAAAAAGAGAAGAAATATTTGAGGAATCAGAAAGCAGAAATTGTGCTTTCTGAAGGCAGTACTGTACTGCTAAATATCTAATAAGGCATTTTTAAGAATGTTTGTGACTCCCACATGCTGGGGAAATGCAGACACTACAATAATGAGAGGAGCCTCTAAAAATATGATCATGTGATATTGGTCAGCCCTAAACTCAAGACAGCCCTAAACTCAAGGAGGTGCTCAGTGTCACATTTTCTTAACCTTTTAAATTTTTCTATGAACAAGGAGAGCTTTTTTCAAACTCTCCTTCAAATTCTAATCTCAATTTCCATGCTGCAGAAGTAGCAGAAACATGTTTCCTACCAGTAATCATTTGATCAACTCTGATCAGTACATCAGAGGTAATTGTGTATAAATTTTAACATGTGGTTATTTTAACAAATATGGTTAGTGGATTCCTACAAATTCATTGCCTGCCAACTACTAGTTTTACTTCTCAAGTTATTACAAAATAATAGTAATAATCTCTAATCATATTTACAAAACAATGGACTCTTGTTTTCCAAAAGTGGTTTACAAATCAGTTCAGAATTCATTGGTCCTGAGAAACCCTCCTCACCTAGATAGTAATGGTCTGAACTAGTCAGAATAGTCAGAAGATTTCATAGGTTTCAGGCTAAATTACCTGTGTTGAAAGAAGGAAAGCTGACTTTTTTATTTGCTGCCCTGATTTACTAGGACAGTGGAGGCCTCAGGCCTCTAATACCACTGACGTTTGCTAAGTAGAACCAGTTAACTCACTTGGGAACACTGTACTTACTGACATGAGTTAATTATGGCCATTTGGACTCCCTGTAATCATTAAGCTCATTTGATAATGTATTAAAATAAATGCATCTTAAGGGGTAAGGATTCCTGACCATTCACTTTTCACATTGAACCAAATCACCCAATAAATATGCATATAGTTCCTGCCTGTACACACATTTTACAAGCAATGGGTTCCATTGTCACCCTGTTTGTTAAACAGTGGTGTGTGATACTTACTTTGGTGACCCAACATAAATGACTGCTCTTAGGTTCCACCTTCATGACCCATAAATACACCACGTCTTGATCTCTCTTAAAAAACAAAAACAAAAACACCCCAAAGAACCTACTTACTAACAATTGGTTATGCTAGTGAAAATTTTCAGTTGTTTCTTGTTTAGAAAACAGCTCCTCAGGTGGTAGATGACTTGGGTTGTTTTAAAAACCAGAGAATAGTTGACACAAGAATGACACAGATGAAATAGCACAGGAAGCAGTATGTCTTGATGTCCTATTTTATTTTATTTTATTTTTAAGATTTTGTTTATTTATTTGACAGACAGAGATCACAAGTAGGCAGAGAGGCAGGCAGAGAAAGACGGAGAAGCAGGCTCCCTGCCTAGCAGAGAGCCCGATGTGGGGCTCAATCCCAGGACCCTGAGATCATGACCCGAGCCGAAGGCAGAGGCTTAACCCAATGAGCCACCCAGGCGTTCTTGATGTCCTATTTTAATCAGAAAATGTTTCTGGTCAGGCTAGAATGGTAAGTAGCATGTAGTGGAACTAAAAGATACACATGCTAAAAAAAAAAAAAATCATTACCTATCCTTTAACATGTCAAAATACATCGCTATGTGCATTTTTAAAAATCACACTTTGTATTTTAAACATACTTCTATTAAGTACTCAAAATCCTTGACATGTGGAAAAGGTCTTTCTTATATTAAAATAGAAGATAGACCATTTCAACAGATGCGTAATCAGAAACAAAATAACATCACACGAGTACTTCTTAAAATATGCAATGTGGAAAACAAATCACTTCACAATTGCATACCTTGTATGAAAAGAAAATACTATTCGCTTGTGTTACTGAATATAAAATGTTTTTGAATTCAGTTAAAAGGTGTATGTAGGCATAGTGACATTTTACAGTTTTAAATATTATAGTACTCCTTGGAAATATAGTTTGAGAAATTCCCTCCAGAAACCACTTTGACAAAGATAGTATTTATAAGCAGGCAAGACAGTTTCCTCCAAAACAAACTTACTGTTTTCCTTTGCAACAAATTAAAATCTGTATAGAATAAGCCCCATAATATAGTTATGAATACTTACAATATGCAAAAACATTGACTTTGGAAAAGCCTTTCCAGATAATAAGGCCTACTGGTATATCATTTGCATTTGAATTTATATGATGAGCAGAATTTAATAAAGCTTACCAACATAAATATTTTTAAATTGTGGGAAGGGTTGATGGAAGTTCCAAGTTCCAACGGCAGTTTTCTCTTGCCAGCTAACTCAGAAGTTCTAGATAATATCACCATTCTTTTAATGGGATACAGTTATTTTTATTATTATTTCTTTTCAGTTCCATCCCTTCTTGAGATCACTCCTTTTTTTCTAATCATCATTAGCCCTTTCTTAGGAATCCACTTTTGAAAATATATTTTCATCATCTTCTATAGTCCATCCTATACTTTTAGGGTTTGGGGCCTTTTTTTTTTTTTAACTTTTCACCTTTTTTCCAATTGGCTTTTAAATTTATGGAGGGCAGAGTCTCTGTGAGCTCACTCTGATATCTCCCACAGTGCTAATCCTTAGAGAAAGCTTTCATTAAAAGTGTTCTAAATGGACTCAGCTTTAAAACTCATCACAGATTACCACAGAGACATTTTCTGAAGGGAGACCTGCATTCAACTTCTGATAAATATCAGTGTCTACCATAGCCTTTTTTTTTCTTCCCCTAAAAAGAGATTCATTATATTTTGTGTGGAAAGGGAACATGGAGGAACTACCAGACTAGGAAGAATTAAACTTCATCACAGCTCCATTGGTGACTAACCCTGTGAGCTTTTCTAAGTAACCAAATGCTGTCAATCTGCCCTTATTAAGGGACAGCTGGAGGTACTATTGACTTGGCTTACTTCATAGAATTGCTGCTACAGTCACATGAAGTCATTCTTGTATGAGGTAGCACTCTGAGTTCTGTAAGTTACCATAAAGTTCACATAACCTGAATGTTATAATATTGTTGTTCGAAGGTCCTTGGCCATTGCGTTGTTGTTGGGATTGAAAATAATTTCTTTTGAAAAACTGAGATCCTGGAAACCCTATTTTAAAAGATCTAAGCTATAGCAATTCCTGTACTAAGAACTAGACCCCAATATAACCAAACTATTATTTGGGGCTGCCTTGGAAGACTGCAGTAACACCAGCTAACATATACTGAGTGTATGAACTTTGCGAAGCACTAGGCCCACTCTCTCATTTAACCCTCAATACTTTCCTATACAGGCCAGCAGTGTTACCATCCTCGCTTTGTAGGTGAGAAAATTGGGGCTTAGACAGGGTAATGACTCTAAGGCCCCACAGATCAAAAGGGGCAGAGCCAGACTTGAACCCATATTTGCCTTATTCTAGCACCATTGCTCATTTCTTCTGTTCTGCCCTGGCATTACTATTAGTTAAAGCCCCATCGGTTTTTAGCGATCCAAACCCATGAGGAACAAAGTTAAATAGTAAGAATCAGATTGTTTAATCTCAAATTGGTTTGAAGATGCTGTGGAATCACACTGATCTTTTGAGGTAGTTAAGGAAAATTTTAGCATCTTTGAACATGAAGAGTTTTTAAAATACTAATCAAGGAAAACTAAATATCAGGGTACATTTCTTTAATGAGTTATTAGAGAAAGTTTAATGAGTTACAACACATTTGTTAGCAATGCATGAATTTTCCAAATAGGTAATTTATGTTATAATGTCAAGATTTCATTCTCTAATGTAACATTTGAATCATGATGACTTCCACTTAAAAAAAAAAAGTAGTATTCTAGTTGCAAAATCATTCTAGTTTTTCAGAGTCTCATTTGTTGGCAATATGTATAATGTTTTCTCTTGAAAAATCACAGAGTGTTTACCATTAGAGAAGGTTAAAAAAAAAAAAGTAATTTACAACTAGATGGACTAGTAGAGAAACAAACTCTGACATAATATTTAAAGTGGTTCCAGTTTGGCTATCTTAGTGATTGTAGACTGTTTGTAATTATTGTAAAAAAATTTTTTAAAAAGGAAAGCCTGCATGTTGTATTTTTGGTTAATAAAACTCTGAATCTATAATCGTTCAGTGCCTTAAAAGAAAGCTCACGAAAACAGTCTGATCCCAATAACACATTCTATTAGTGGGCAGTTTAAGTATTGCATAAATATCTTCTCAGGGTGTTTTCTAATAAAGTCTCACACAGCTTATAGAATAAAATTACCATTTCTAGAGTAAGTCTAAACAATACACTGGTGGTCAGTAATCCTGCATATCCTAATACACCACACTTGTTATATTCCTTTTTTCTTTTTTGTAGAACCTACTATAGAGAGACCTTCAATTTCTTTTGATGCTACAGATTTTTCAAACATCTCCCATCATTGAAATGAGAATTATAGGTTAGTCACTAAGTAGTAAAAGTGCAGTCATTTTGATCCTGCACTTGAAATCTCTTTCTGGTTGACTCTTTGGATATTGTCAAAGTAAAAGTTTCAGCAGATCATAGTTTTAAATGGAGAAATAGATAATAAAAAAGCAAATCATCCTAATGGCATATTTGGGGAAAAAATGTTTAAACACGTGAACCTTTCCTTTTGATCATGAATTTTAATGTAACAATATCACCGGCTCTATTGGTTTTAAGGGACCTTGTAGCTATTGACCCCAAGGATATTTGTAATGGGTGTATTATAATTAATACAGTATTTCAAGTAACGCAGGAACATGCACATGTATCATAGCTGTGTCCTAATTTCAAGTGGCAAATGTGAGTTTGAAACTAAAAGATTCTTCAAATAACTTGGGCTCAGGTAATATTGTTTTTTTATATCAGGTTCTACTTTTTACTTACCAGAGCTATAAAAAAAAAGTAGAATCAGCAACACAATACTGCAAAATTATTATACATGCTTAGATTTAGAAACTTTATATACTGGGCGCCTGGGTGGCTCAGTTGTTACGTGTCTGCCTTCAGCTCAGGTCATGATCTTGGGATCCTGGGATCAAGCCCCACATCGGGCTCCCTGCTCGGTGGAAAGCCTGCTTCCCCCTCTCCCACTCTCACTGCTTGTGTTCCCCTCTCACTGTGTCTCTGTCAAATAAATAAATAAAATATTTTAAAAAAAAGAAAGGAACTTTATATACTAGTTATTGTTATGTTAAAAGTCAGAAAAATTGTTTATTCCATACTGCTAGTTTCATAAAGCATAAAAATGATAATCCTAGATTATAACCAAGAATTTTATACATGAAATGAATATTTTATTACTGCTTTGGGATATTTTCGAATATACTTAGTGAACTTCAAAATCTCTTATTCTTGCTTCACCCAGCCCAAAACACTTACTCCTCCTGCCTTAGCATAAAGCTATCAAATGAGCTGGCAGCATCCCCAAATCTAAAAGTAGTTTCTAGTTGTTGCTGAAGAAATATACCCAGAGTCTCTAATGCTTTCAAAGGACTGTAAGAATCTGCAGTTTTGTCTTGTATATTCAAACAAAATGGTGCTGACTGGGATACAAAATGGGTTATATGCCTTCATTCATCCAAGAGTGGAATGGCCTATGCATTTATAATGCCTCTTTAATCTTGTCTTTTTTTTTTCTACCCACATATATTCACAAAACTTTTGAGAAACTTGGCTGCACCTCATCATTTCCTTCTCCAGTGGGAGTTTAATGTTGCTATTAGTAGGGAAGGTGGGAGTTGGAAACATTTTTCCTAAATAGAATGTGGGTCTTTCCATGAGAGTAATATAATTCTGGAAAGTTTTGCTAGGTACTCACCGTGTGCTGATTTCTGTGATGGAGGAAGAAAAATAAATATATGGGATTCATTCTTGCCTTTAAGGATCTTACAGTGTAGTAGTCAGGATTGCTGTGTGAACAAGCAGCATTATATAGAACAAGAAATGCAAGGCAGTCACTTTAATTTTGTTATGCAATTTAAATGGCTATGCTCTTCTCTAGATCCAGTAGAAGGAATTACATTATTCTTTTAATATAAAGGAGTATACCTCCTCAAAGATGTGAGAGATAAAATATTTGATCCAAAAATATAGAAATGAATACATGATAACTTTCCCAGACTTACATATTTAGATAAACATTTTCTCATTTGGAGTAGCCACCTTAGAAAGCTATGCAATACTCTCTTTTCATTAGAATATTATTAGATTTCCTCTGGTTGACTTGCTCGCAGAAGTAATTTAATATTGTCAAACTTGTCAGTGTCCAATTTGCATTTATAGTTTTTCAGTCGAAATGCTAACCCCCCTTATTTAATTGCATATTAAAATTGTATTTTAAAGAAATGCCATATAGTTTTTGAGGGGTATCTTTAGTTCCCAATATACTGGAGTTAGCTTATTTTATTAGAATTCAAATTGGATTTGTTATTCTACAACTCTTTTATTTGTAAACATTCACTAGCAATAATGGCTGGGCCTTATAGCAAGGCAGACCTCTAAATGTAGTCGGAGCTAGGAGAGTGACACAAATGAAGATAGGTTCCATTTGGAGTTGTTTTCCCTTAGGTTTACTAATGAACCAACAAATAACACAACATATGTGAGATCAAGCTTCGAGTTAGCGCTCACATTTCCTGATACCTTTCTTGTTCCTCGGGCATATTCAAAGTGGTCGGTGTCATCCATGCATCATGAGCAATCCACCTGGAGAAAGCAGCCCAGAACCAGTGCCTTCGTCTCATAGTCCCTTAGGCTGGGGGAAGGGTGATTATCTGTCACCATAGTAGGAATTTCTTCCCGAATCACCATTGTATACTCTCTTTTTCTGTAATGTCATCTAGCCTGGCTACTCCAGTCTTCTGAATAGTATTTGAACTTCCAAGAGACTGCTTTGCTCTCCCCCACATCTATTCTATAGAATCCCTTGGTTGATTTAATCACTATCACCACTGGTATATTTGGTTGTAGTTTAAGAAATTCCCATGAACTGGTGTTGTCATTTAAAGTATTTACTGAGTACTCACTTTGGGGAAAACGCTGTACTGACATGTAATGCCATAACATTTAAAGAATGTAGAATCTCCTTTAATATAAGAGGTTTTTTAACGGGCATAAAGTTTAAGGAGAAAATAGTTCCATATCAAATGATGAAAAGTATTTTTGTTTTTAAATTATTTGGGAGAAGTATTAAGTAAGGAAATGTGAAGAGAGTTTCTCTAAGTTTTGTCCATTAATTTAGCTATAACAGAAATTTTGGCAGTTAGTTGAAATGAAACATTTGGCTGTTCTTTCTTTGATATGACAATATGTGATATAAGCTTATGAGATATTCTCCCTTTGTTTCTGTTAATTCTCATTGTCAAATACTTGCCATCTACATGAGTTTGGCACTAAATTGTATAAGGAAATAAATACCTCAGTTTTTTGAATCAGAAAGTCTGGGTGAATCTCAGCTTTGAAACTCAAACAGCTTAGTTTTGAGCAAGTCCCTTGGCCTTCCTAGAAGTTCAGTTCCTAAATCCATACAGTGGGTATGTTTTGAACCAAAAACAAGTGTACCAGTAATCAGATCACTTAAGAGATTCTGTAGAATATAGAAGTATAACACCATGGCAGTCTGTTGGAAAAGTCAAACACCATCTGTTACTCAAAAAGTTCTAAATACCTATTCATTCCTGCAGAGGTTTTCTGTTATCTGTTAAAACACACACACACACACACACAAAATATTTATTGATACAATTATTATAATGTTCATTTACTCATTTATGTTCCTACCTTTTGTCAAATAGTATGCTTCCTTATATATGGATTAAACCATGATTCCTCACATATTTTGGAATTCTTTACAATAAGTGTCCTCAGGAATCATTTTCTTCTTCACATTGTATATGTCTAAAGCATTTAATATAAAAATCCATTGCTTATAGCAAACTGTCCCCCTAACTAATAGAAAGAATGAGCACAAAATGCTTTTTTTAAAAAAATAGTTTCCAAGTGTTATATGCAACTGATAAATCATTAAATTCTACCCCTGAAACTAATAATAAAATATATGTTAAGATAATAAAAATAAATAATGAAATTTCCAAATCACAAGAATTTTAGTAAACTCTTCTGAGGAGGATAAGCACTAATTCTAAGGCTAATGTTTTAAAGGGCCAAACAACTAGGTTAACATCATTAGAAGATGTCAGAGTTTGTTGTTATGCAAAGTCTTAATTATAAGGAATTTATTGTGATGGTTGTTATAACTTTATGGCTTTTTCAGAATCCACATTTAAAAACTATAATAATGTATATGATTCATGTTTTTGATGCATCATGTGCACATTCCCACACACCACCACTCATATAGGTTTTGTTTTTTAATAAACACATACTAGAATATTGCAGGGTTTCTATCTTATAAATGGACTTAATTTTTTGACATATTCAGATATATCACATGATTTATATCAAGGATAGGCCTGCACATGTTTTGGACACTTAAAACCAAAGTACATTTGAACCATTCCATAATGGAAACAAGGAAAAATCTGTGGTGAGCTCCATGACCTAAGATTGATTAGCTTCATTCATAGGAAAAGCCAATCCACACCTGGCCTACGCTAGTATCTCTCACCACAGTGAAGAAGGAGGCGGACTAAACAGCACATGAACTAAATCTCCAGAAAGAGCCATGGCAGAAGGGGCAGTTGAGTCATTTCAGGCATATCAAAAAAACAAACTCATTTTTATGGATTTTAGGTTTGACTGTTTTTAAGATGTCTTCCTTGAAACAGTCTCAAGATTTACTAATATCTTTTTTGAGTTCTCAAAACTTTGCATTTATAGACTGTCTTTAATCCTGAAGAACCTAAGACAGAGCCACTATACTAACCACAAACTGGTTTGCAACAGGGTACACGGCAGTTACCATGGCAACTATGTTATAAATCTTTCTTTTCACTAAGTTGGAAGTTTTTCAAGATTCTTTCTTTGGACTGACATTTTCAATGCTTGAACTCTAGTGAAGATTATTTTTACTTCTCCATATTGTGAAAAGTTGAATTAGTCTTTTCAAAGAGTTTTGTGTGTATTGAATTTTTGTATCAGGACACTTTAACTTAGATCTTGAAGTACAAACCAAGAAAGAAAAAGGCCTATTATCAAAAGCAAAAATATTATCCATCTTTCCTAACTATATTCCTAACTATAAGATTTGAACATCATATATGCTTCATATCTATCTCATAAAATATTCCAGTGTTCCCAACCTACATTAAAATGCAAAATAAAATGTATTAGGACATAGCTTCTATCAACAGGACTTATAAATGATTGACACAGAGATATCTATGCATCGGTTGTGTGAGAAGCTCAGATGGAGTGACCAGATGAAAGATGGATGGAAAGAACCCAGAAGACTGATGGAAGCTTAATTTCAAGGGTAGAGATACCAACTTTTGGGAGAAAACTGTGAAGGATACAGATCAGCTTTGCATTTGCAGTCACTGACATCATATTAAGCTGTGTGCATATTCAATCATAGGTGCTAAAGCAGTTCATCTTATTTGTAAAACACAGTCAAAACAATATATACATCTATATAGTAGCTTTGGCTACTACTGAATTGTGGTAAAGTGTTGCTGTGCCTTGTAAGATGGTGCACTAAGCCCACAATAAAAATATAAACACCAGATTTGTTCTGTTAAGAACAGACGAACCAACAAAGAATAAGAGCCAAGGGAAATGGGGTCTTTTTAAAGAGATGGATTGCGTAGCTGGATGTGGGGTGCTGTCATAACAAATAAATAATGCTTTGGAGAAGGGACTGGATAGAGGCTAGAAGAATATTGAGGAGTATAATAGAAAAATCCTAGATTGCCTTGAACAAACTCTTAGAAATATGGTCATTAAAGATACTGGTGGTGGGAGTTTAGTAGGAAATGAGGAACACATTATTAGGGAATGGAAGAATGGAGACCTTTGTTACATAGTGGCAAAGCTGAGTGGAATTGTCTCTTTCAGTTATGTGGAAACCAGAACTTGGGAAAGATGAGCTAGGATATGGAGGTAAGGAGATTTTCAAGCAAAGTGTTAAAGATGTGGCCTGCTTCTTGCTACTTAAAGTAAAATGCAAGAGGAGAGATATAAATTGAGGGAAGAAAAGGAAACAGGGCATGAAAATTTGGGAAGTTCTCGACCTATTCAGATGACAAAAGATGCTAGAACTAAGACACCTCTGAAAGAAAAGAACAGAACTAGAAAGAAAAGGGGGCGGGGGGCAGCCAGGAGTGGCTATAAAACTTTTTGCTGAAATATTTCAAAGATCAGATGATCAATGTTCAGTCATAAAAATTTAAGACTGTGCCTCATAGCTTTTCGCCATTCAGTTAGAGAACTTCAAGGAATCTGTGTTGCCCTCACCCATCTCAACAGGAGCCAAAGACAGAGAAGGAATTATCTCAGAAAAACCTGTGGATATGTCTAATAGAGAGTACTGTTGTCTCATCCATAAGAGACACAAAATTTGGGGGACGCCTGGGTGGCTCAGTTGGCTAAGTGTCTGCCTTCAGCTCAGGTCACCATCTCAGGGTCCTGGGATCAAGCCCCCTGTCAGGCCCCGCATGGTTTGTACAGAGCTCTGCTTCCGGCCCTGTATTCAGCAGGGAGTCTGCTTCTCTCTCTCCCTCTCCTTCTGCCCCCTCCCCTGCTCATGTTGGCTCTCTCTCTCTCTCAAATAAATATAATCTTAAAAAAAAAGACACAAAATTTTTAAGAAAATTTTATCAACAGAAAACACTACCACTTAGAACTGAAAGGAACAAAAAGAGTGAAAAGTGAAAGGACACCTATGGACCCCAAAATTCTATTTACTGGAAGTAGGTTACCAAAATGATTTGGCTGCAAACATATGCTACTGTTTGAAAAAAAAAAAAAAAAGAGGAATTCTGAGGGGGCAGAACTGAGATCCTCTGGATAGGAGTCCAGCCTATTCAACACCTTAATGTCAGCCTTGTCAGGCTCTCAGCAAAGAACCTAGTAAAACCCACTCAGACTTCTGACCTACAGAATGTTGCAATATTATGGGCACTGTGCTAAGCCAGTTAGTTCATTTGGTAACTTATAATGCAGCGATAGAAATCTAATACAGATATTAATAACTAGAGCCACTAAAAGATTCTAAAGAGTGGAGTTTATGCACTTTAGAAGAGAATAAAGTGGTTCCATAAGGTTTCCATATAAATTCACTTCTAAACTCTTAAAAATGTTCGCTCTGAAAACAGTTGTTCAAATGCTATATGTTCGGTATGCTTTCTATTAAGTTACAAACACATAAATTTCTCCCCTTCAGAGACTTAGCTGTTCACCAGTCACTGTGGAATCTCTTACCTTTCTTGCGCACCCACTGATATCATTTCTTGAATTGTTTACTCTGTATAGAAACTTCATTTAGCAACCTGAACCTGAAGTATTACTACAAAGTAAAAGTCCAGCTGGGAAAACTTTGTTTTCATCGCACAAGAACATAACTTTAAGTCTCCAAATGAAGGTAAATGGTATGGCCTAAGTTCTAAGAATGACAAGATCACCACTCCGAAACATACCAATTTGACTCATTTTGTTTTCCTTAATAGCATCAAAAGAAGGTATAGGGAGATAGGAGAGGGATTTGCATAGCGTGCCAAGAACCTGCTAAATTGTTGGAGAAAAATAAAAGAGGCCAAGGTGGGAAGATGAAAATTCTATTTCGTAGGAGAAATTTATGTCCCATATATTGTTTTTAATTTTGAGGAAGGAAATGAGCAATTTTGGGTTCTCACTTTAAGGGATAATGCATTGGTCAAGGGCCAACTGCAGGGAACAAGTTCATTTTAGCTAATTCCGTAAGAAAGGAGTTTATTAGAACATATTAAATGACTTTCAGAATATTTGGGATAGCTGAAAATCACCTAGCTTGACGTTCTGGACATGACTCTCGGCCTGTCACAGAACATGGCTTTGACAAGGGGCAGCTGTTACTGCCACAATGGAGACGTTTCACCGCCTTGTTCCGCTGCTGCTCCCGAAGGCGTCACAACAGAAGTCTGAGGCCCTGAGTCTCTTTGCATGTGACCTGATTAAGCATTCATAGTTGGTGGAAGCAAAATCCTGTCTAGAACCCTAGCAACAAGAGCATTCAGAAAATGTAGTTTTTAAGATTTTTTTTTTGAAAGAAAGAGAAGGGGAAGGTTGGTATAGCTGTGAAACAACCACAGAATCCCCCTTGAGGGCTTAATATTAAAATCAAGAAAGCCTAGGAAAGCAATTTCCCAGAGGAAGCCAAATTCTGTGTTTTGGAGGTAGTAATGAAAAGATCAGATACTTAAAGTATCATTTTTCCTTTGAATCCTTCTATGTTCAGGTTTTAGTGAAATATTTTAAATCATCGTTTTCATTTTTGACAATGTGAAGTGTCAATACTAAATGAAGATGAAAATCAGGTTATTATTTTTCACTGGCATTTTTTTTTAATTTATTTATTTGTCAGAGAGAGAGAGAGAGCGAGCACAGGCAGACAGAGTGGCAGGCAGAGGCAGAAGGAGAAGCAGACTCCCTGCCGAGCAAGGAGCCCGATGTGGGACTCGATCCCAGGACGCTGGGATCATGACCCGAGCCGAAGGCAGCCACCCAACCAACTGAGCCACCCAGGTGTCCCACTGGCATTTATTTTATGCTTAATGAAATATACTTTATCATGTTATAGATCTCCAAAGTCTGCTAGTCATTTCTAATATAGAAGAAGAGTTCGCCTATGTCACCTGATACCGTGGCTTTGTTTCATGGTTTGTATAAGATACTGTTGTCCTGGAATGAGAATCCTACTTAACAAGCTTTTTTTTTGGCATTATGCCTCCTCTTTATCTGAACTAGCTTCAAAAATGCTATCGTCAAAAATAACATCAGCTTACAATGGGCTTACAGCAGTGATGGTGGTTTTAGTAACTGAGTCAACCTTAGGCCAAGTGCCATAAGCTGGCTAGAGTCATATGTTAGCGTATTATTTTCTGTGACTTAGGTTCAGAACACTGGGACTTAGATATAGGCAGACACAAAGAAGACTAGAAACCAGTAGTGGTGAATAATGTCTTCCCTGCTGTAACATACGCAAAAAAGTAGGTATTATATAGTGTTTGTGGTTGAGTTAACAATGCCTTAATGAGTGTAGCTGCCATTTACAGCACTGGACCCTTTACAACAGCTTTGAGTATTATAATTCACAACTGAAACCTGACAGAATTAACTACTGCTTATTCTAGTATTTATTTAGATTTATTTGTGTGACTGCCAAATTAAGTTGAAATTAGAGCTGCTTAATAACAATAACAAATTAATTCCAACAAACTACTAACATATTATCAGTAGGCTAAGGGCTCAGAGAAAAGCAAGAAGCAAGTAACTGGAATGGCAGGGTTAAATGTTCTTCACTGATGCCCATTTCCGGTAACTGATCTTATTTTATTTTGGTCTTTTCGTTCCTTTTGCCTGCTTTTCCTTTTCAAATTTGGAGGAAATCTACCTGGTTGTTTTACTCCCACCCTTTCCTTTGCCATCATTACTTATGGTCCTGGAGGTAGATATTGTAGTTTGGAGAAGGTAACTACACGTGTGCATTTTTAACTTACTGGCAGCAGACAGGTTATGAAGGAAGATAGGTGTAAGTAAGGGGACTGTTCATCCCTGTTTGCTTGGGACTGTCCCAGGCTGTGCCTATTAATAGGATCCCCTTTCATTCTCAAAACTGTTCTCCTTTTTAGATAGCAAATTACGCGATCACCTTAGTAATACCTAAGATGGGCTAAAGGATGGTGCAGAGAAATGTAGGAATTCTTAAAAAACATGTTCATGGTAGTTGAAATTTGGGTAGAACCAGTTAATCTTAATATCTTGTTAAAAATAGCAAGGACAGACTTGCCTTTTCTCATATTGGGGTGTCTGTGCCTCTTCAGAACTATGTTATCTTTTGGGAGTGCTTTCAAATGTTCCTGTTTAGACGCATAAAAATTCAATTACCTAGATTCTTGTAGAATTTTAATAAGTGAGAGGGTATTTTCCATTCGATAACCTAAAAAATATTCCTAATAAAAATTCTCATGAAATATAGTTCAGAAATATAAATGGATGTTTAATAAAATGTATTCATGATGGATTTGTAAAAAAAATTTTCAGGGATACTATTGTTGTTGGTAACTTTGGGCAAAGAGAAAGTATTTAAATGGAAAATATTTGAAATGTTCAGAAAACAATAAAATTATTAGAGTGGTGTCTTTTTCAGATACTCTAATATTCTTTTTCATATATAATTTCTGAAGGTGATTTTCTGTTATGTTTCAATGTTTATTATATTTTAAAGAAGATATTTCTTACCCCAAACCAGGTTTTCATTCCCATTGATAGCAAGTAATTCATTTTTATCATAATTGAAAGCAATATTAATATTTTAGAGACATTTAAATGAATCCAGACAAGTTATTTCCTTTGTCTTCCCTTCTAACAATAACTTTTTATGGTGGGTTGAATAAATAAAGCTCACTGCAAAGACCTCGGTTTTAGAATTCCCAAGTAGATTGTAATAGATAGTTTTCCCATATGAAAATTCAGTGTTCACTTATAATATGCTAAATATAAGGTTGTAGGGATTTTTGAGAAGCCTTTAGAGCCTGCTATCAATAAAAAAAAAGACACCAAGGAGTAAAATACCTAATGATTAGGGCTGCCAAAAACCCTCCATGAACACTTTAGACATACAACTTGCAATTAGAGCTAACACATTTTCAGTTTCATATTTTGTTACCTTGTTAATAATTAACATAATGCAACAACTCCATCTGGACCATGAAATAAAAGAATGTAATTCCAAAGGAGTTTTTATAGTACATTTCTTTTTTCTGTAAAAAACATTATACAAAGATCTTGTAGTGTATTTTTGTTCAGTATTCCTTTTTTCCCAGTTACTAAATATTAGCACTTTTATGGGTGGGGAAGTTCGCCATGGGTTTCTGCTACTGTAAAGATAACATGGGGTTAATCACAATGTCATGCTTTCATTCTCCATTTTTTAATGAGGTGTACTTATTGCCAAAGGAAAGCATTCTATGAAAAGAGTAGAGTCCGTGTTACGATTGTAATGACTGAATTTGTGTTTTAGCCATCCAACATACTGAGACTACTAAATTACAGTGGTCAGTGCTACACTTATGAGTTAGTAAAAATGGCAGTTATTTAAGGAAGCAGCCCCCCGCATAGACATAATGTTTGCCTATATGAATACAGGAAAAAGGTGTGGAGTGCTCTTAAACTGCATCGCTGCTAGGAGATCTAAATTTTCTAGACCATGAAAAGGGGAGAAAGAGACCAAAATCTGTCAAATCTCAGATCTGTCTCCTTTTTAAGACAATTCATACCTTTATTCTTCAAAAATGGCATATATGTATATATGTATACATATATATACTTACATATATATATTTTTTTAATTTTGAGAAAGATATTATCCCTGCCCACTTTGTAATCACAAGACACCTAGTCACAGTGCTGCTAATACCACCACGTTTTCTGTTGGGCAGGCTCTGGGTCTTGTTTTCCACTAAGAAAAAAGAAAATAAGCGTATACTTACAGTCACTGGAGCAGAAGAGACCTAAGGGTCCAAGTGGCCTTATAGAATGGACATTGGAGGGAGACCTGAGATTCAGCCTATAACTCTGGCCCTTGATAAACTACTGAAAGGCTCTTCCTGTGCCTCAGTCTACCTATTAATGAAGTCAACCCACATATTCCATGATAACCGTATGAGGACATGAAAGAGGTAGTAGACAATATTTATCTTAGGAACCTCCAAGGAGGTTCTTAGTGTTAAGTACACAGAGTAAAATATAAGCCAAAGCAAAAAGAAAAGGGCCAGTTGATTTACTTTTCACCCTAAAGCCCCACCAGGTGCTAAGGCACCATCTGGGGAGAACCGTCTTGAGATGCTTCTGCAGTTAGCCCTTTGTAGGGATGATTATTAAGACAAGTCTTCTAAGAAAGTATATAGGCAAAGAAGTATTCGCCCAGCCAACTCCTTGCCTCCCACTGGGTTCTGACTCTGTGCTTGGGAGTCCTATTCACAAGGCATGTACTATTTATTAATAATCATGTAAAATTCTCAGAAGAGAGACAAAAAGGAAATTTAAAAGAGAGAAATAAAGCGTCTATTTAGGATACACTACCATATTCTGGATGGTATAATAATTATGATAATAAAAATAACAAAGCAGTCACAGGTGAAATAAGGCCAGGTAAAGTCTCAGATGCCAGACTTTGGGCTGAAACCCCATGCATACATTGTCTCATGTAATCCCGTGAAACACATTTTGACATAATCCCTGTTTTACACTGAGAAATCTGAGACACCGATAGGTTTCCTCACTTGCCCAAGATCTACTGAGGTTGTGGAAAATGAGGTCAAACCCAGGAGGCTGTCTCTAGGATCTGCTCTCTCTCTCCCACAATTTGATAATGCTGACAGAGTGGCATCATCTGTTGATGGAGATCATGGTGGCAAGAGGAGCTTAGGTGACCACTCTGGGGTCACACACAGACCCTACACAACAGCAAGGATGTTAACCCTGCCCTTTCTAAATATGTGCTTTCCTCTATACTGTGCTACATTTTTCCTCACTTATAATTTTTGTCCTTGTGGTGACAGCTTAATGAATGTTAAATGAAATATCTAATTATAATTAGCTACCTCACAAAAGGAAAATAAGAAGGACTAGCCATAAGTAAGTATTCACATCATAGTAACATCCTTTTCTTCATATTGGTTAGTTGCATAGCTTTCCATAAGAATCAGTTCCTGTTACAAAGTCGACTGGTTTCACAATTTTAAACATGCTTGTATTCCAGTATCTAGCTAATGGTGTCTTCATAACATTCTTCCTTTTTTATTTATGGAGCTAGTCTGGTAACGTAAAGCTTGGTTAATTATTTCTAAATTCTCAGACCTGACAGTAAAACACCCTTCACGTATCAGATCCAGTGTTGATGGATATATACAAATAGGAAATAGATATAGAATCTGGGCTTTGACTAGGGTAGGAGAGAACTGCCTTTTCTCTTCCCCCTCTTTGGGGAGCACAAAATGGCCGTGAATTAAAGAAATGCCAATACACCTTCCCACTTCAGAAATAAATGTATGTTCCCTCTTTCTTCAACCTCCTTTTGTTCTTTTATTTTCTTTTTTTTTAAATTTTTATTTATTTGACAGACAGAGATCACAAGTGGGCAGAGAGGCAGGCAGAGAGAGAGAGAGAGAGAGAGAGGAGGAGGCAGGCTCCCTGCTGAGCAGAGAGCCCGATGCGGGGATGGTGAGTCAGGAACATCAGCCATGTATAGAAAGGACAATGCCTTATAACATTTCAAGATGGAAAAGAAAAGATTTTCAGTCACTAGGCAGGCTGACCTCGGGGCTGTCAAGCAAATTACACAAGCCCATAGTGTCTGCTCAGAGAATCACTGTGACATAGCGGGTGATGAATGAGTGGTTTTCATGGCCTCAGGCTCCTTCCTGAGAGAAGAGACTAGGTTGGAAGATGATTTTAGCAACTGTGGTAGGTAAGTCTGACAGAACTCAAATACCACCTCCTACCTGTCTGCTTGCATGAGGAATGATGGCAGGACTGGGTCTTGACTTGGGGGATGTTGCATATAAAGATGAGAAAAATCATCTTCCTCATTCATTCCTCCTCTTTGAAATGACAATCTGCCCAAGCAGAAGAGGATTTCTTTATATCGCAAGTTTTGCTGATCCTGAGAAAAGAGCCTGCAAAATGCTGGCCTTTTCAATAGAGGTTAGAAACCGCCATTGACAAAATGGCTCTCTGTTTTTCACCTCAACTCAGCATGTCAAGTCTTTTTATATTCAAGTGCCATCAACTCCTGAAGGAATATGAACGACCACTTTATCCTCTGAGAGAAACTAAACATAGTGCAAGTTTGTTTTACTTCATAGATTTAGAAATGGAATTTATTATTAGAAGAAACTGAAAGTTGAATATTCATTAGCATCCTAGATCCTCTTTTGAGTAGAAGACTTGAAAGAAGCCTGGGCTTGGAGGGAATTTTTTTTTAATCTTTTCTTTTTCTGTTCTTTTGAGGCTGATGTTAAGCTCTGCCATCTGGAGGACCTGTGCATCTTAAACCTCTTTTAGGTTTGAAACCTAAAAACCATTTAGGTTTAAAAAAGCTTCAGCTCTTTTGGGAAATTGTTTTTGCTTATGTTATCTGAACGGCAAAAGTTGGTTTCCATCTCGCATAGTCTCTGCATTATTAAAATAGAGCTTGTTGTGCAGAGTTTTATGGACTCTTCAGGGCCTTTACATATTAACATTATATACTAAGAACTATTAAAGCATTCCAAATAAAACATATTTACCAGTTAAATGTTCTGTTTTATTTGTGACTAAATGAATGAAAGGGATAAGCTAGTTATCTCTATGGTCATGTAGGGGAAAAAAAAAAACTGTAACCTAATACAAATTTATTCTGCTCATATCTGGCAACTTAAATCACATAATTTCAAGAGACACTAGAATTTATTGCTCTCTTTTTGATTCTTATCTTTAAACAGCAAAAACAAATAAAAATAATTTCAACCTACTACTACTTATTGATGTATGAAATACATATGGGAAATTCTACATTCAAGACAGGTTTGGTTTTTTTTTTCCTTCTGTCAACAAGAAGAATGTGGTAGCACTTAGTTTGTCTTCAGCTGATACCTACTTACAGATTTTGAAATTTTTGAAAATATCTAACAATGCTAACCGGTGAAGTCAAGCAGGTTGAAGGGGCAAATAGAGAAGAAGGTGAGAATAAAATCAAATAATACATCATTTTGAAACTATCTAGCCCACTCTTCCTCTCAATCAGAAAAAAAAAGAGTTCTCATCAAATAGTCACTTAAATATTCAGTATCAAAACATTGTTCAACCAAGTTAGCAAACCACAGAGTTGGGCCTTGGGGTCTCTCTTTTCAAAGAGATGAAGTAGCATCTGGGACAATGCTAAGATCCCTAGTTTAAAGTCAGTCCACAGCTTCTGTTCCCACTCTGCCATGCATTAGATGGGTGACCTTGGGTAAGTCCTTTAACTTCTCCAGGACTTTTTCCCTCATTGGTAGTAATAGAGGCTTGTAGTGGATTCATTCAACAGATATTTACTGAGCTCCTGATAAATAGCATGTTTCAGTGAGACAGAAAAAAATAACAATAATAAAAAGAAGCCCCTGTCTCCAAGGAGCTGAGAGTTCAATAGGAGACACACCTATAAAAACTAATGCATGCAATAAAGCAGTTTGATACTATTACAGAAATTTGTATTAGATATACAAATATAACATACATTTGGGAGGGTACCAAAAGAGGAGTGGTCAAACCCAACTCCTCTTTTGAACCCAAACTCCTATTTGGGTTCAGGTGAGGGAAGACTATTGACTTAGACTTTAGAGAGAAGATGTTTGAACTGAGTTTGAATAACATTCTCTAGATGAGTAGGGGATGGAGGTCTAAGAGCACAGGCCTGTAGGAGGAAGTCAGTATAAAGCCTCAGGATCTAACAGATGTCCTGTACAGCTGGAGTATAAGGATGAGATGAAATATGCAAAGGATGCTGGAGCAAATGGAAAAGGCTTTATCTGACATAAGGATTCTGAATTTTGTGAGAAGCCATGACACAAGTAATTCCAAGTAGAACTTGGGAACTATTCACTTTTGTGTTCTAGAAAGATCACTCTCTAACAAGGTATGGCAAAGGCTTGGAGAGAGCAAGGATTAGAGGTGAGGAAGCCAGTCAGGAAACCATCTAGAGGCACACAGGAGAGATGGTGAAAGTGTCAGCAGTAGGTATGGAGTCAAGGTCAAGAACTGTAAGACATGAGGAAAGTGATTCATCTAAAATCACTGAGTGGATGAGGAGTAAGGAAGGAGGTAGAAGGTCTCTAAACTCCCTGTCTCCCATGAGTCAGTTATTCCAAGACAGCTAGATCAAAACCTCTCAAAGGAAAGACTTTCATAAGCATACTTAATGATAAAATATTTTTAGAGATTTTATATAAAATGACTTATTGCTCTAAATTCTTGTTTTTAGACTATTGGAATATTATGTTTTTAAAGGGAACTCTGTATAGTTAGCACACAGTGAGTCGGGTGTTATTGATTCTTTGTTCAGAGGATATACCTCAGACAAGTAAATAGCTACTGTAAAGTCACCTGGAATCATGTGGTATGTTGTGAAGAGGCAAAAACAACCCAGTTGCGCTTACAATCAGAAATTCTATGAGGTAGCTTAAATGTAAATACCCAGGAGACTCCAAGAGCCAAAAATAAGAACAGAGCCTATAAGCAATATCCATAGCTAACCTGAAGTCAGAACTCATGCTTAAAATTCTTCTTATCTGTCCCCTCTCACCTTTTTGACTCTGGGTGTGTTTGTCATTTATTCTACCATGAGCACTATCTTTACATGATTCCAGTGCTTTCCACAGATTTCTTGAAAGTGTCTCTTCTTGATACCTTTCCATCTACTCCAGCCCACTGTGAGCTGGCTTACCACCCAGAGCATATCAATAAGGTGGCTCTTGTGAAGGTCGCCATGTTTTCCTAATCGCCAACTCCACTGGATATGTCTCACCCTCATCTGTTTGACCTTTATGCCATGTTTATGAAACTCTCCCTATGACATCATGATCACTCTTATTTTCCCTCGCCCCTGTCCACACTGCCACTGTCAGGCCCATGGCCTCTACACTCTCCCTGGGTCATTTCATCTACACATATGGCATCTAAATGTAGATGGTATTCATTCTCTGGCCTGAGTCAAGCCCTTACGTTCCAGAAACGAAAATTTAACTTCCTATTGGACATCTTCACCTGGTTGTCCCTCAGGTAACTCAAATTTAACACATCCCAAACTGAATTCCTTCTCTTCCCAATGGTTGCCTGTTCTGATTACAGTCTCTTACCTTCTCCGGACTAGATCCATCTGTTCTTCTGTAGGCACATGCAACTTTTCATAATTCCCTTTTATACATACCTCCCATTCCAAACATTCTAGACTACCTTTATTCCCCCAGATGTATTGTATGCATTAAAAACTCTGAGTTTTTGCACATGCTTGGAAGGCCTTCTTGACACACATATAAACACACATATAATTATTTACTTCATCTGGCTACACTTTATGAACTTTCAAGCCACTGTTAAGGATTTACTTTCTCAAGAAAACTTTTCTGACCCAGGTCTCTGTTGTCAAATGCCCATTTTTGTGGTTTTATGGTGGCTTGTACTCTATTACAGTAGTTCTCAATGAAGTATGGGAGAGGAGAAGACATAGAGGGTGGAGGGGTGATTTTTACCCCCGGGGGATATTTGACAAGTGATATTTGACATTTCAAAGTGTCTAGAGACACTTTTAGTTATAACAAAGGGTTAGAGTGCTACTGACCTCCAGTAAGTAGAGGCCAGGATGCTGCTAAACATCCCAACAAGGCACAGATCTCCACACAAAGATAATCCAGTACAAAATGTCATTAGTGCTGAACTTGAAAAACTCTATTCTGTTCTTTTTTTTTTTTTTTAACATATAATGTATTATTTGTTTCAGGGATACAGGTTGTGGCTCATCAGTCTTAACACAATTCCCAGTGCTCACCATAGCACATACCCTCTCCAATGTCCATCACCCAGCCACCCCATCCCTCCTACCCTTTTCCCCTCCAGCAATCCTCAGTTTGTTTCCTGAGATTAAGAGCCTTTTATGGTTTGTCTCCATCCGTGGTTTCACCTTGTTTCATTTTTTCCCTCCCTTCCCCTATGATCCTCTGTCTTGTTTCTCAAATTCCTCATGTCAGTGAGATCATATGATAATTGTCTTCCTCTGATTGACTTATTTCACTTAGCATAATGCCCTCAAGTTCCATCGGCATCATTGCAAATGGCAAGATTTCTGAGGTTTTGATGACTGCATAGTATTCTGTTGTGTGTGTGTGTGTGTGTGTGTGTGTGTGTGTGTGTGTGTATGATGGCCATCTAGGCTCTTTCCATAGTTTGGCTATTATGGACATTGCTGTTATAAACATTGGGGTGCATGTGCCCCTTCAGATTACTACATTTGTATCTTTGGGGTAAATACCCAGTAGCACAATTGCTGGGTTGTACGGTGCCTCTATTTTCAACTTTTTTGAGGAACCTCCATACTGTTTTCCAGAGTGGCTGCACCAGCTTGCATTCCCACCAACAGTGTAGGAGGGTTCCCCTTTCTCCACATCCTCGTCAACACCTATTGTTTCCTGACTTGTTAATTTTAGCCATTCTGACTGGTGTGAGGTGGTATTCTGTTCTAATTGCATATTTATTTTTTTGTTTCTCCTACTGAACTACAAGCTTTTGGAGAACAGGAGCTGTGTCTTATTCAACATTGCATATGCAGGAAGTAACAGGTTGTTTGGTGTATAGTAGATGCTCAGTACATATGAATGCATAAATAGGTGGGTAGAGTGATGGGTGGTCTAAATGGCTTCCCATTCTAGGCCAGAGAGAAAAATCTATAGTTATATGTGGGCTGAGAACAATAAGTTTGAAGTTTCACTCCTGAAGTTGCCCTGATGCCATTTGTACCATTTGAGGTGCTAACCATGGAAAGAGATGAGAGGACTCAAACTATGGATGCACGTTTCTGTTTTGTTGCATACTTAAATATATGTCATTTTATTTATTTAAGTATTATCTCGTATTACTTGTTGAGTGAAATAAAATAATATGTGTTCATACCCATTGCTAGTAATCAACATAGGTCTTGGTACCTATGATAAACAGGACATTTTAGCATGCTGTGATGGGAAAACACAGTTTGGCTTATATTCCAGTTCAGTTTTTTTTTTAAAGATATTATTTATGTATTTGTCAGAGAGAGAGTGTGTGAGCACGAGCAGGGGAGAACAAGTAGTGGGGAGTGGCAGAAAGAGGGAGAGAGAGAACCAGACTCCCGGCTGAGGAGGGAGGCTGATGTGGGACTTGATCCCAGGACCCTGAGATCATGACCTGAGCCAAAGGCAGACGCTTTAGTGACTGAACCACCCAGGAGTCCAGTCCCGGTTCAGTTTTCATATTGAGCTTTGTAAACCTATGCATGAGTTTTAGTGTTATTGATCTTTAGTTTCTCAAATTTGTTTTGTCTCGATATGATGTGAACTAAAGCATATAAAGTACTTGGTACTCAGTGCTCTCAACAAATCTTACTTCCTTCTGCCTCTTCTCCAAACTACCTATTAGGAGTTGCACTTGACTCTGAAAGAGAGCCCTGATAATAATGGCTTAAACAGGTAGTTTATTTTTTCCCACACAAAATAAGTCTGGAGGTCTGTAATCCAGGGTTTGCCAGATGCCTCCACAAAGTCAGTAAGGAAGCCACTGCTAAAGTATGGCCCGGATATTCCAAATGCCTGCTAGAGCACCAGTTGCCATTTCTGTGTGCCAAGCAGCAGATTTGAGGACAGAGTGAAGATGGGGATGACCTCTTTTAAGGAACCTTCCAAAATGCATTCTGATAGAGTGAGTATGCTTATAACATGTAAGTCTTTCAGACCTAGCATCTTGAATATAAAAGATAGAAATGGAGTATTTAAGAATTCATTTTGCCATTCTCTACCTAAGATTATTTTATGGACTCTAAGTCCTGTGCATATGTGTATGTGTGTGTATGAATGTATTCCCAAATAAATTTACTATAGTTTAGTACAGACTTACAGAAATGGAGCTTATCTCAGTAGCAAGGAGCACACCCAATATTTTCCAACAAACAGAAACAGGAATCCTTAGAGATCAGGATTAACATTACTAGTGACAAGTCATATTGCTGTCATTTATCCCTTGGTATACAGTGATGAAAAGGGTACTTTACTTAGATATTCTTAAACAAACTCCAATTCAATTATGAAAAAAAATTGGACAACAGCAAATTGAAGGACATTCACAAAATACCTCCTCAAACTTGTCAAGGCCATGATAACAAAGGAACAGCTGAGAAATGGTCACAGACTAAAGGGGATCAAGTTAGCTTGAGATGTAAATGTAATGTGGTAATCTGGAACTGGATCTTATACAGAGAAAGGAAATTAGTAAAACAAGCAAACAAACCAAAAACAAACAAACCATCCCCCAAAACCCGAAACCTAGTGAATCTGAATATATTCTGGATTTAGTTGATCGAACTGTGCTGATATTGGTTTCTTCATTTTCATAAATATACTCTGGTAATAAGATGTTAATATTAGAGGGAACTGAGTGAGGAGTATATGGAACTCTCTGTATCCTCTTTGTAATTATTCTGTAAATTTGCAATTATTCCAAAACAAAGTTTATTTTAAAAATATGAATTACTGGTGCACATTGAAAGCCTGTCACGTTCATTTGTATAGGACATTACATACAGTAGCTACATTCAAGTAGTCTCCGTGCATGTGGGGACTTCATCTAGATTCTTTCCTCTTGTTTTCCCCAGGATCTAAAGAAGTACCTGACATAGACTAGGCACTCAGTACATGTTTATTAAGTGGTGAGTGAATGCACGTATGGTTCTTTCTGAGAACAAATTTATGTGTTAATATAAGGATACCATTAGGGAAGAAAATGCATAGCAGAAAAACCGCTGATCTGTTTCTGAGTTATTGTGTTTTTTCAGTGTATTATTTTGTAAGTTATTTGAACATTCTGACCAGCCTTCCATGTCATAGTCCAGGAGAATCAGCATACATTTTCTGTATAATGTTTTTCTAATGCAACATTTTTTGAGGAGTAGGCCCTAGAAAAGTTGGTAACTGTCAGGCACTTTATTAGAAAAATAGGGGTTTGTAGCAGTGATTCTAATTCAGCGAAACTGAAGCCTTTTTATAATCCTATCAGATCAATAGATCAGGGATTAGAAAGCCGCATAATACTGATTTTCTATAAACTAGTAATTTTCTCTCTATTAGTATTACAAAGATCTAATGGGAAAGGCATTTGATTAAAATCCCAGCTTACCACTTACCACCTGTGTGATTATAAAGAAGTTCTTTAATCTCCCTAAACCTCAATTCTCTAATAAAACTGGGATAGTAATACCTCACAAGGTATATGTACGATCCTCTATTAGTGAAAATACATGATAGACTACTGTAACAAGAGCCCAAGAGTACAGTGGATTTCACACAACAGAGGCTTGTTTCTGTCTCATCCAACAATCCAGGAATGGTATAACAGCTCTTTGGGAGGCCAGGCTCCTCCTCCTTCTTGCTTAGCCACCTCTGGTCTGCATTCCCTTTTTTGCATGCTCAGCTCACCACCACATCCACCTTCCAGGCCAGCAGAGGGAGGTAAAGCTAGAGGAAACACACCTTGTCCTCTAAGGGAGTGACCCGGAAGTTATCACCTCAACTCGCAGCTCATTGGCCAGAACTTAGTCATGTGGCCCCAGCTAGCTGCAAGAGAAGTTGAGAAAGTTTCTTTATCTGGGAAGCATTTGCTAAACTAATACTCCTGGTATCCTGGAGATTGGCAAGAAAACTAGTACGGCCTGCCCTAAGTACCTGGAATAGTCCCTCACATGGAACAAATGTTCATCTAGAATCAAATCATCTGGAAGGCGATTAAGTGTGAAAGGAGCCGGTAAGTGGAAATATTTTATCAATTACGCTTCGCATTACTCAGATTTTAGGACAGATCTTCCTAGAAAGCTATGTTTTCATTTGAAAACTTGTCTCTCTTCTTGTAAATTAAAACACAACTCCCAAGAAATAAGGTTTATATAATCCTAAGGAAAAGAAGCTGCAGAAGTAATATTTCAGTGTCTTCTTGTTTTTATGTGTAGTGACGTCAGCTCACTACATTTCTAGCTGAGGAAACCCTGGTAGATTGATTTAGAAGTAGCTGTGCTCTGGTGAAAAAGGAAAGATACAAAGTGAACTATGTTACTTATTTTCAATGTAGAGATTCTTTCGTTTGCTCAGTTGTAAATTTGTTAATCAGAATTGTTCCACTATTTTTTTCATAGATTCAGTTTCAGGCTTTTGGCAATAATTTATATTTACAAACATGGGACTGCATCTTTGGAACTTGTCTTGTTTTTCTATTGGTTTGGTTTGATTGTTTTCCTGAGGATATTTATTATAATCTGCTAAACTTGGATAGTTTTCTTCTAGGCAAAGCAGTTTATACTGAGTCCCCTTCATGCTAAGCTTGCCTAGGACATTCTTACATTCCCTGGGTCCCAACTGCAGATTGTCAGCGGCTCATGTGATCTGTCAGACCACACTGTCATCCAGCTGGCAGCTGGACCGGGCTCAGGTGGCCCTGCTTTTTGGTGATATTGGTAACATGAGGGGTGAACACATACTGGCTATATTAGCTGGCTTGGGCTACCATAGCAAAATACCACAGACCCGACCAGGTCACTTAAACAACAAACACCTATTTTCTCACAGTTCCAGAGACTGGGAAGTCCAATATCAATGTTCCTGCCAATTCAGTTTCTGGTGAGAACTTTCTTCCTGGTTTGCAAGTAGCTGCCTTCTCTCTGTGTCCTCACATGGCAGAGGACAGGGCATCACAGGGCATCTGCCCTATTGGATTAGGGCCCCACGCTTATGACCCCATCTAACTACCACTGGAACTATCAGACCCTATCTCCAATCTATACTTACATTGGGAGTTAGGGCTTCAACATATGAATTTTGGGAGAATAAAAACTTTCAGTCCTTAGCAGTGACCTCCTTTTCATTTATCATAACACCCACAAAGGGTGATTTTTTTTTTTTCTGATTACCCTCTGCCACCCTGGACAACCTCCCTAAAATTTCTTACAGTAGAAGATCACTCTGGGCTTCCTAAATTCTCTTTCGCTAAGGAGATACCTGGTCTAATGTCATTGTTTAGCCCCACAAAATGCCTTGGGGGTTACAAAATGTGAAGATATTACAATATAACAAAGTGATATTTGTAGAGCACTCTTTAGTTTTCTTGCTTACATTATCTCTTTAATCCTCATGGCAACTCCAAAGGAATGGTTGGGATATGTTATTGGCTCTATCTTATATCTTAGAAAATTGAAGTTTGGAGACGTTCAGTAATTTCCCTAAGGTCTCAGGGCTAATTATTGATTGACACTGAGACTCCATGCCAGACCTTCCAATTTCTAATTCACAGAAGACTGTATATGAGCTGGAATTTGGCTCTGGAGTCACTAAAGTCTGGCTTCTATCCAAGTTCTGTCACTTATTAACAGTAACTGGGCAGGTTACTTAACTCACTAAAATTTCTCAATCTTCTCTATGACATGGAAAGAATAGAGTCCACCTCATAGGGTACTAATGAAAATCAAATTATGTAATGCATAGCAATCAGTTAGCATACACCTAGTACACAGAAAAATGTTCAAAATTTTGGTTATTATTTGAGCACATGTCAAATCCTATTCCACTGAATTTAACTGTGAAACCAAATTTATACATTTTATTGGAATGGATAAAATACTATTCAAATTACATACACTATTGGCTGACCTCAAAACACTTTACAAGTTTTTAAGTGTTATAAAATTCATAATATGAGATACTAGCACCTTAATTGTCACCTGAGTAACTGTCTCTGTGTGTGTCTATTCTTGCCTGCTCGAGCAGCGGATTAAAACAGTTAACAAGTAGCAGGTATTCAAACTCTGCTTGAAGCACGCCAATGGAATTTTTTTATCTGGCTTTGGTTTGAGGTCATTTAGTGCTCGTTAATAAAGTAAACTGAATTTGGAATTCTTGTTTTTCATTTCACACCAGTAAGCCAATAAAATGTTAATAATGTGATCAAAGGAACATTAAAGAAGCAAAGATTTAACTGCTTGAAATTGGGTATACAGAAAAGTCCAATTACGTGCAATTGTTCTCCACATTATGCTGGATTTAATATTTACCAAAATACATATTTTTATATCAGTCTCATTCTAAACGCCAAGATATGAGGTAATTGTCACATAGGTTATGTCAATCATAATGACTGGGAGGAACTCTCCTAATATGCCCAGATTTGTTGGGTCATCTAATGTGTATGTCAGGATAAATCAATAATACATACCTTAATTTGTTTTGCACACTAGTCCTGATTCTCATATGGAGTGGTTAATTAGAGAATGTCATACATTTCTACATTTAATATGTTTATGTTTCTGTGGATATACAAGTATGTTCTTAATTCATATAATTAGTTCTAGTTAAAGTTTCATGCAGGAGGTCATAAAAAAGCTTTTCTCAGATGTAGGAGAAACTACACCAAACCTGGAGTTAACATACTTTGGAGCAAAGGCTATTAGCAATGTAAATGTCATTACCTCTGATTTGTGATCAGCTGAACAAATAATGAAGGCCCAATGTGACTTTCAGGCTTCAGGAACACAGTCTAGTGACTTTGAAAGGTAAAAGCAGTGCTTCCCACCAGGTACATGTGTTAGAAAATTCTGAACTGTCTTGATTGGGAATTAATAATACTAATGACTTGAGTTGATCCTAAGTAGTTCTCAACATCTGGGCTGAGCAATTATGAATATATAGATAAGTAAGGTGTATGGTATCATTAAATCATTTTCTTTCTATGCCTCATAGACTGTCTCAGTGTGACTACTCATATGGGCCGACACCCATGCGCACCCTGCAATGGTTTTGATTTGAGAAGGCAAGATAACTGTATCTACCATAACAGTTGGCTTTGTTTATAATTGTCATAGTTTTATGATTTGGTTTAAGTTGTGGTATGTACTCAGAAAGGGGAGTTACACATCACCTGGCATATATAACTCATTTACTGTCTTTGTCCCATGTTTGTTTTGTTTTCCCTACTAGATTCTGGAGAGCAGGGACCATGTCTCAGTCAGGATAAACACAGGACCTGGCTCATGGTAGATCTTTAAGAGAAATACTTTAATGAATGAATGAATGGATTTGAGCTAAAGAGTGAGTCTATAGTACTTAAATGTGCAACACATAAATACAAACATGTATGAAGAATCTATTGCTGTGTAATGGACACATGCACTGACACACATATGTGTACACACACACACACACACACACACACATTCCATATTCAGAGTACTGTCACTAGTTAAGGAAAGTAATGTCTGACGTGTCGAGCCAGCAGTAACATCACAAATTTATGTAATTAAATAATTAGTAATTGCCAAAGCAGAAAAATGTAATAATTTCTTAATATGAGAAATGGACATAAGTTAGTTTATAGACATTACAAGAATTAAGTATACCAGCCCAAGAAAACTTACAGAAATTCAAGAACACTAACATTTCTTCATGGCCACGAGTTGTTTGGTGTGTGTGTATGTTTTTGTTGTTGTTTTGGGTTTTTTTTGTTTTTTGTTTCTAACAAAGACAGTCAGTATGGGCCACGAAGCAACTATTTTATGCATCATTTCTTTACTGTGGGCATAACAAATATTCATATTAGTAATTTACTAAAAACACTGAAATGTAATTATCTAAATATTTGTTAAAAGCAATTATGGTTTTTTTCTAATAAGAAGTTACACAACTTATAAGGTTGGTTTTTTTTAAAGATTTTATTTATTTGACAGACAGATCACAAGTAGGCAGAGAAGCAGGCAGAGAGAGAGAGAGAGAGAGAGAGGAGGAGGAAGCAGGTTCTCTGCTGAGCAGAGAGCCTGACGCGGGGCTCAATCCCAGGACTCTGGGATCATGACCTGAGCCGAAGGCAGAGGCTTTAACCCACTGAGCCACCCAGGTGCCCCACAAGGTTTTAATAAACCCTTACATTAACCTGACTTTTTCCCCTCAAGATCAGTAGTTATAAAAGAGCACAGGTCTAGTTGCCACATTTTCTATTAGAAATATACTGACATATACAGGCAAGTTTTCTGGTTAAAGTAGATACCAGCTCTATATAATTAGAGAATTATAATAAATGGTCTTACAGATAGAAAGGATCTATATTTATGGATAATTTGGGCACTTGTTATTAGAGAAATTTTATGTTTCACCATGAGATTTTATGTCTGATGTATAATCAACTTTATATTATCTACTCTAATTAGAACTAGACGTTGCTTAAGATGAAAAAAGGAAATTATTCCAAGATCTCATCTGAGGAGGCAGCTTTGGCTTATTTCCCTACAAATATTGGCCTTAAAAAACAAGATCCCTCCAATCCAACTGAACTTAGAATAGCCTGCTTTTTGTCTCATGGAGTGTTCTAAAGGTCTCAAAGAATGTCTTAGTTTTTACTCTAGAGGCCCAATGGTATAGGACTTCTCCATATCATAATTGTATATTTGCAGGTAATGATTACTCCCTACTGCCTCAATATATTTTTATATACAGTTTTCTCCTGGGTTCTTTATTCTCATATGAAGAATGCCTAACGCCATCTGTTAAGAGCTTTTCCTCAAACCCTCTCCCCTAGCAAAAGGACCTGACTTTAACACAACACACTTAATTATTAATACCTCAATCAGGAAGGCAAGCATACTAGTGCAGCAGAGATTACCAGAACAAGACAGTCCATTGAATTTACTCTATATTTGTTGAACTGCCTGAGTTTTTTAAGTCCATCATGAATATGGAATTAGAACTGGGCTCCAAACACCTCCTACCTCCTGCCCTCTTCCCTGAATTATAACTTTGTTAATATCAGCATCTCTTTGCCACCAATTTTTTCCAATTTTGTTATAGAATATATGAGTCATTATGTTTGAATTTGGTGATGGTTAAATAAATGTTTGTCTAGAGCACAAAATGAATTGTGTTCATACATGTATATAGACATTTACAACACAATGGACACAGTGGTATGGAATGCAGGTGTTATATAGGAACACGGTGAAGGAATACTTCACCCAGTCTGAGTGGGTCAGAGAGAGACTTTCTCTCAGAGATTGCATAGAAGGAGGCAGATCAAGTGGGAGAGGAGAGAAAAGGGTCAGTAGGAGAAAATCACAAAGGTGAGAAAGAACATGGCATGTACAGGGAACTATAAACAGATGTGTGTTGCTAATACAATGTTTGAGACAGGAATGGTGAGAAATGAAGCTCACGGGGTAGTTAGGGGTCTCATCTTGGAGGACCGTGTAAGCCATATTAGTATAAAATTCAATGGTGAAGGCAAAGCTCCCAATGGTCTCTCATTCGTGCCACGTTCCCAACATTGTACATTGATCTGAAACACAGGCCCTGGTCCTTAGCAGATATTATTTGGGAGGATGAAACGAAATAGAATGAAAAAAAAAAAAGGATTTAAGCAGAAGATGTGTGTGAATCAAATTGGATTTTTTGATAAATTGTTTTAGCAGCAGCCTGAGAGATGGATCCAAGGAGAATAAAAATGGAGTAAAGGATTCCAATGATGATGGGAAACAATGAGGATCTGAAGTAGGGCAGTGGGATTCACAGATTCTGAGACGTATCGGAAGATTAAACCTGTAAGACCTGGTGTTTTTGTGGCTCTCTGTCTATGAGAAGAAAATGAGTGGTAGGAGGCATGTGTTACGGTAGTTGCCATCATTTAATCTAAAGAACATAAGGAGAAGAGTTGTTTAGAGGAAGAATCAAGTTCAAGTGTTCCTGAAGACTTTAGAATTTAAATATCTTTCAACTTTTGTTTTAAAAATGAACCCATGGAGAAATTCTAACAGGTTTTCAATGAAAATCTTCTAGAACTTCAAATTTTCAAATATCCTGTGGGTATTATATTAGCATTAAAAAATTTTGATAACACCAGAACACTTTGCCATAATTAATTACCACCTATTCTTCACACAAAAATTTTGGGTAGAGAGAGACATGTATTAATAGTTCATTCTTTCCTCCTTTTTGCTTTCCCTTTCTCCCACCCCCTTCCTCTGAGTTGAGCATTCTACAGTGAAGAGGGGCTGGAATCAGCTCCCACATGAAGCTTTACTCAGAGTGGCCTTTGAAAGCTTCTCCACTTCTCACAGGAAAGGAGCAATGCTTCAAGGCCAAGGAGAACTCCCAATAAACAGTATTTCTACTTCTGTTTCTCAATCTGGTTTTAACATTTGGTAAGGGGCTGAAAACAAATCCAATAGAACAAAGGGCCCCCCTTCATTTGAACCTGGCGTTCAAATAATGTTAAATTTAATTTGTATTCAGATGGTTAAAAATATTATTAAAATATGTAATTCTTGTGCACTGAAGATTTATAAGAAATATGGTTAATGTTCTTTCTTTCTCACTCTTTGGCACTGCTCTCTTCCTGTTCTAAATATATCTTTTATTATCTCAGGATATTCTTTTAGAATGAGTAACTCCATTCTCACATTTCAGAGTAAAATCTTTCAGCCCAAATGAATTTGGTTTTAGACATGATTATGGGGGATCCAGTTGGCAACTGAATACACAGAACTGAGGCTTGGGGCAGAGGCTGGGGCTCTGAGTAGTAGTCCTTAGCAGAGACAGTGCCCTGACAGGGGTCATCTGGGGAGAAGGTGTAGAGGACCACCAGCAGAAAACCAGTGGTGAAACCGGAACATCAACGTACACAGAAGAATAAGAACAGGCTTTACAGCGACAGAGCAACTTGATCAGATAGGCCAGAGAGGGCCTGGAGAGACATATCTCAGGAAGCAGGGCTAAAGAGAAGTTCCAGAAGAAAGGAGGCAGAGAACAAGGGAGCAGCAAGCAAACCCACTTCTCTCTCATTAGCCTTGCCTCCTGAACCTGCCACCTCCACGGTCTTCCCTCTCACCCAGTTCCCCTGAACCATGAGGAAAGGTGGAAGTCCACCAGAGTTTCTCTACTTAGGTTAAGGTTTAATGCCACATGAGGAGTAGAATTTTCTCTGTGTGCAAGTATGACATTAGATTAGCTTCCTTTAGCATTGCTTCTATCTAGTTTGTTTATGGGCTTTGTGGCCTCTAACGGTCTTTTCCTGTAAGGAGCTACAATTAATTTGACTATAATGCGAGTGTTTCAATAGTCATTATTTTCGTGGTTACCCAGCCGATTTTACCTTGTTTACTCGGGGATATTTTTTCGTTCACTGTGCTCCTTGTTCAGGATGTAACAGATAAGTACCTTGCTCAGAGCCAAACAGAAATAGCTTAGATTCTGCTTCCATGGACTTTCTACTTTGTTGTTTGCATTAAGAGAATGCCTAACAATTTTGAGAAGGATAAACAGAAAAGTCTGTTTTATTTTTCAGTGTTCGAAGTAAGGACAATGCTGCCTGATTCATATCGGTTCTGGTCTCTATTTTATCCACAAACGATGAGCCTCTGTTGTCCCCTGAATAGACAGTGGTTTAGACATGTTTCCCCCGCTGTAAGATGCAGTTTACGTGCAAACCTTAATCTTCGGAGGCATTCTCATTGTGTTAATTTTTATTTGCCCGTTTCTCCTGGGGCAGGGTGTGTTACCGATCTTAAATATCATTACAATAAAGAAGTGATTTTAAAAATCATTCCTTTTGGTTCATAGGTATCCAGGTCTGTATAAAGATAAAATAAGATGGATCTAATAATGTTACAGTTTTTATTAAGCACATGTCAAAACCCATTATAAACCTTCTTTTCTGTGGCATTTTGGTGAGTTTGTTTTGATTTTGTTTCTTTTATTTATGAAAAAACTAAGGTACAAAGAAATAAAGAATGTTATCAAAAGCCATATAGGCATTAGATGTGAATAACCTTGGTAATGTTGCTACAACAACTTGGCTTTTTCCTCTGTGCTTGCTTAAATATTGATAGAGCCCCTGAAAGCTTTCTCATCCATTTTTTTTCCTTACATAGTATTGATTTCTGGTTTTCTTTTCACCTTAAAAATTCACACAGCACAATTGTTAAGAAGTTCAGAAGTAACTTTCTTAAATTTGGCTTTTCACCTAAATTTTAGATTTTTTTAAAAGACCTAACTGTACTACATATGATATGGCTAATAAATAATGCAGACAATGTTCATCAATATTAAGCAAATGATACATTTACTTTTGAAAAGTTTGTTTTCAAAAAACTGAACCCATCCTTTGGGTTTTTTGCTTGTTTGTTTTTTGTTTTTGCTTTTTTCTGATAGTTGCTAACTTCATAAAGGATTGTTAGCATATCAGTTGATGTTTAGTCTGGCAAAATAAAAAATAAAATTGCACTTTTTAATCTGAAACTAAGTACTATTTCTTAAAATTTTCTTCTGGTATAATTAATAAATGTGAAATTCCTGGAGATTGAGAAGAGACTACAACTCAGGTGTATGGATAAAGATTAATTTCTATCATTGATGTACTATGGAATGCATGTGTAAAGTCTGAGAAAAGATATGTTCAGGAAGGATGTGTATTAGCCATTCACTAAGTAACTTTCTTCATCTTTAAAGGATCAACATTTTTTGGTTAACATCAAATATTTGAGAGCAAAATCTTGACATACTAACTCTGAATCCTTGCTGTAATATTTTGAGACACCCCCAAATCCAACATAACTGGAAATTCTGAAACATTGTCATTTATTGGATAATCCTGGTAACTTTTATGATAGCAAAGTATTTTAAACAAATGATGATCTTTACAGAGGAGTTATAAATGCAAGCCTCATCTAAGAATTCCCTTTCTCCTGGTTGTTGCTCATCCACCCTTCCTCCTGATGGTGTCAGGGCACAGTGAGAAGAGGAGACCCCCAAAGTCTTAACACTTAGGCCCTCACTCTCAGTCTCAATGTGTGATATCCAAAGATGAAAATCAAAAGCTGTGACTTGCTCAGAAACCAAACTCCCCTTCAAGCTTTCACCTCCCCGTGTGTTCCTTTTCTGTGATTGATCCCTCCATCTGCCCAGGCTGGGAGCTTCACTTTAGTCCACTGGAGGTTAGCTTCATATCCCACCAGTAATCATGTCCTACTGATTCTACCTCTTTCCTCAGTCTTCTCACTACAACCTGATCCGCAAGCAATTCATGCTAAAACTGTCCCTCCCCTGAGTTGCTGTAATGCCTGCTACTCGAACTTCTTTGCACCATCTGCCCTGCCCCTCCCTGCTCCCTCTCCTCCAGCAGCAACTCTGGTAGATACCCATAATCCATATTTCAACCATTGATGTCCTCATATAGAAGTCTCATCACGTCATGCCCCTGTTTCCAATCTGCTTTTGACTCCCCATCACATTTAGGTCAAACCTGAACACATTACCATGACTTCTAAGACCTGGGTTGGTCTTGTTCCAGTTTATCTCTCCAGGAACATTTCTCACCCCAGAAACATACTTTAGTCACTGCTGAAATTCTTTCAGTTCAGGGCACGATGCTTGCTCTGGCTACAGGCTTCACCTGATGTGTAATCCCCTCTACTTAAAACAAACATGGAACCCGCTCTTCTTCATCTCCTACTTCATTCCTACCTTTTGCCCAGGTAAATCCTACTCCGGGTTTTCAGTTTAGACCTGACTTTCTCAAGGAAACTTTACTGGACACCTGGTGAAGAGTTACATTCCCTCAGCATAGCTAGTAATTCTCTGTCATCACATTTGTCATGCTGTGTTTTAAATGCATTTATTTTCAAGCAGACCTGTCACATGAGGGCAGGGACTGGGGGTTTCTTGTCCATTGTTCTATACATAGTACCTCTATGGCTTCTAATCAGTCCTCATTACATGTTAGATGATGGATTTCATAGATCATAGATCTATAGATCATAGATCATAGATGAGTTTGATACCAAGTCATCAGTAAAAGTGGAGTGAGGAAAATAGAAATCAAAGCAAATATGGAGCCATAGCAAAGGGATCCAAAGATCCAGAAAGCTGAAAAGGAACAGCATCAGGAGGTGGAAGTGTAATCAGGCATGTGTTGTCTTGTCCCACGATATGCTAGCCCTGAGACAAAGATAAAAATTGATGCCCATATATATCTATTATAAACTATTATAGTTTAAAATCAATATTCAGCTGCTCAGTATATTTCATATACTTTGACAAATACATATTCATAAAAACCTGAGAAGGCTACGTATTATTTTAGAATTCCCAGACACATCCAAAGTTCTATGCCAGAACTTGGAAGCTGCAGCATGGCTTCTATCCCACCTTTTTTTTTTTTTTTCCACCCCAGCTCTGTCCTATACCACAGGCGTATGGACACCCCGTCCTGGCGGGCAAGCTCCACTTACATTCCCTAAAAACAGCCATACTGGTCCCACATGTGTATTACCTACCTCAAGGGAGAGAGATCTGGAAAAGAGACCTATGTAGGCCGTGGAAGTAGTTCTGGGGCCATTTAGGGATGAACATATGAAATCCCAGAGACCCAGAATGGAGCTTAGAATGTGGGGGAGGAGAGCCTAGACTCCACAAGGACCAATCCCCTTGGCCTGCAGCTTGGGAAGAGGTCTGGTCAGAGAGAGTTGTGTCTAACGGTGATCTTGCAAGCAATCGACCTGGATATATTCTGGAGCTTCTACTCCTAGAATACTACAAATGTTATCTGTGAGGGTGTAGCATTATCTAGAATTGTCTAATATTGTATTTTTTAAAAACCCATTCAAGTATATACCTTGAAGGTTGTAGACACATCTTTCCAAACTAACCTCTTGTTTCTACTTCAAGACCGTGTGATTCTCTGTTCTGTTGTGTTCTGGGAAGCAGCCTAAAAACACAGTCTTTCAAGGCAAAATAGGTTCTGAGTTGTGAGTTGGTTTAAGTTCTGAGTTGCCCATTTCCGGGCTGTGGAGCCCTGGGCCAAGTGCTTCATCTAATGAGTGGAGTTAATAAAATCTTCCTCTAGAGTTGTGGCAAAAGTGCATGAGGTTGAAGTCTTTAAAAGCCTCAGCTCAAGTAAATGCTCAACAGATCATAGTGCTGTCATCATCATCATAATCACTGTCATTATTTTTAGAGCTGTTACTCCTTATTGTCTGTAACTATTGCAATGACCTCGGGCAAGTCATGTAACCCTTGAGAACCTCAATTTCTTCATCCATAAAATGAGGTCTTTGGAGCAGAGGATAACTAAGATTCTGTCCAGTTAAGAGCAGGGACTTTTTGGAGTTCCTTCTTTTTCAGTTTTCATTCAACCTGAACTTTACCCCCAGACTACATTGTAAATCGTTAATGGAAGTTACTACTATGCATATAATGTCACTAAGTGTTCTAGTTTAAGCAAACCTGATATTGAAAGTCTAAATCTTTTGTAAAAACTGAAGAACTCTGGATTGAATATGCCGTTTATGAAACAGAAAGATTCGTGGGAGAGTTTCTTTGCTCACTGGTTCTTCTAGTAGATTAAAAGCTAAATTTGATTTACAAAAAAGATATTCACTTTGCCTAAAACTTTTCAGAAACATGCACAGAGATTTTTAATCTCTGTGAATCATAGAATCCTTTGAGAATTGACTAAATCTGATTCCTCTTTCCCCAAAATGAACATGGTTGCAAATACTGCACTGAATTCTTGGACGGGAGAGTCCATAGATCTTATTATAAGAATCCAAAACAAAAACATAAAGTCAAAACAAAAACAAAGCCAGTGAAAATGGAATGCACTGAGGATTTTGGACGCATTTCTAAACACAGACCTCCAAACACCTGGCCTTTTCAGTTTCAGAGAAAAAAAAAGAGAGAATTAACAATTATTGAAGCCATACTCTCTGCCAGCCACCACACTAAGCACTTTCTATGTGTTATGATGCTCTTCCCCTTGCAACCCTAAAAAAGGCAGGTATTTCTGATCAGAAAACTGTGGTTGAGAGAGTAATTCCCCCAAGTGACATTGCGAGTTAATAAATAGTAGAAGCAAAATTTGAACTGGAGTTGGACTCTAATGTTACCACACCATGAGAAAATGCCCTAAATTCCTTCACATCTCTCCTCCAGCTCCCAAATCTTTACCAAGGAATAATGGCAGAAATTGAGAGATGTGTCTTCCTGAATGAACTTCTTGCAAGGGAACACCCTAAGCCAGCTTTATGCTGACAGCTGATCCTTCCCCTCACTCCTGCCCTGGGCCATCTCCCCAGAGCTGGACTGCCCTGCTGGAGGGCAGTGTTGCTGGTGGCATGGGACGGGCGGGGCAGGCAGAGAGCTGAGGGAGGAGGGATTCTCGGTGCTGGATGTGATTCAAACGCTCTGATCCCCTACGTGCCCCAGTAAGGATTTCAGCTGACATCTGTGTAAAATAGTTGTCAGCTGAGGAGCCGAGAAGTGGCCTGTCAAACTCAGAATGTCCCATTTGCCAGGTCTCACATGCGAAAAGTGAAGACAGGTCCCACTGGGAAAAGAAGACCTGCTTTCCAGAAGATTTATTACCTAAGGGTCAAGTTGCATAACATGTGTTCTGCCCAGTAGACACGACTCCTCCTTGATTCATTCATATTTCGCAGGGTGGCTAATTAATCTCTTTAAGAAGGAGGGACTAGATGGAGGGGAATAAATGAAGGGCCTTATTGGAATTCTGTCTTGGTTCGGTAAGCTAATATTGAACTTCCTTCATAAACAGCCTAACCAAATAACTGTCCAGAAATCACTGAGGTTTATACACTTTTAGACCTTACATATGAAGGTGAGGCCTGTATCCCTATGTTCTAACCTGTCAAAATAGAACGTTCTTGGTGAGTTGGGAATAACAATCACAAATCCATTTTTGGTTTCAAGTCATTTTAAGATAGGCTGTCTTATCACCTCAGACTTCACAGTGTGTCCTAGAAAAGCATGCTGTTTTCACAGTGATATTAAAGGCACAGTGAGATTTGTATTTGATTTAGATTATCCTCATGATTTCCCACATGATATAGAGCTGCTTCATGAAGTCACTTGCTGCTAAGCATTTCAGACCTTTATGTGGCATAAAGAGAAAAACAACTGCTTGAAAATGCTTAGGAGTAAAATGTGCATATTTAGAAGTAGCTGACATTTGATATGTAATTTTTCTTATATGCTATGTATGATGCAAGACATTCTCTACCCAGTGTGAAGACAATGCCATCTTTTTCTGTCAGGAAGGCAGCATAACATAGTGATTAAAGTATGGACTCTGGAGCCAGACAGTATGGCTTCGCACACCAGCCCTGCCACTTACCTGCTTTGTGATCTTGAGCTAAATACTTAAGTTTAGTGTGCCCTGTTTTCTCATCTACAGAACGCAAGTAGTAGTGAGTTCCTCTCTTACTGTGTTAATTGGCAGGATTAGGTGAATTAATATAGGCATAAAGTGCTTAGAATATTGTCAACATGTCATAAATGCGATGCATCAGCCATTATTATACAAATGTGTGAAGATGATCAGTAAACTCCACAGTAGGTATTAGAGGCTTCAGAGAATAAATTGGTTTATCCTTAGTTTGGGCTAAGGCTTCACCTGAGTTTATTCGTATCTCTGTATTGAGAAAGTGCTAAGTAGGATGTTTTCCATCCCTCTGTTCTCTCATATTGTCTGCGTGTTACTCAGTAGTATCTGTGGCAAAGGATCCCCACGTACCTGCCGACAGAAGTGTGAACCACATATCTGGTTGATTGAATAAATACCATGTCTCACGTATCATACTCCTGCCAAATGTATGTCAGCCCTACTGTGATAATGATAGGTCTTTATTTGAAAAAATATTCCTGACTTCATAACAGCATCATATATAATCAGTGAATTCATGGGAAAGTATGTGAGGAGCCCTTCAAATCATTCGATGTGTAAGAAGAGTCTTCGTACTTGAAAAGGCTGGGGAAGGAAAGTCATTCATTCCTTCAAAATCTGTACCAAGTGCCTGTCAGAGGCCTAGCACTGTTCTAGAAGTGAGAGATGAGGCACCTAGGGTATAGCTGTTGCTGTCATGGAGATCATATTGTAGTGACAGGAGACAGCAAACAAGTTAAAAAACTAGATCATTTTAGAGACAAAGAAGTAGATGGAGTAGATAAAAACAGAAGCACATAATAGAGAAAACACGCTGTTAAAGACCTCAGCTGAGACACCATTGAATTTAGGGATGAGAGTTCCACTCTGACAGAACAGCAAAGACAAAAGCCTTGAGATAAGAATGAATTTGAAATATTCAAGAAAGAGGAAAGAAGCTTGGGTCTTGGAAGGGGGAGAGGTTGGCAAGTGGAGGTGTGATACAAGGTGTGGTTTTGGAAGTAAGCAGGGGCTTAATCATGTGATAAATGTAGGCCATGGGAAGGAATGGAATTTATTCAGGGTGTGATAGGAAGCCATTATTGTGTTATGGGAGTAACACAGTGAGATTCGTTTTTAAACAGTTTGGCTGCTATGTGGAGGCCAGGTGTAGGCGAACATAAATGTTCCCAGAAGGATCCATTCAGAGCGATTAGCTGTAGTCCAGATAGACGTTGGTGGCTTGGACTAAAAAGTGGCAGTGACATGGAGAGACGTAGAAAGATGTGCAATATGTGCTGGGATTACAGACAGGACTTGCTAGTAGTCTGGGTGTAGGTGGTGAGCAAAAGGAGAAACCAAGGAATCACATATCTTAAGGTCTTACTTAAGTCCTGCCTTCCCAAGTGAAACATCTCCAGTCATTCTAACTCACTTGTCTTTCCTTTTGGTGGAGTATTGTTTTTTTGAGCTGGTAACACCTGTAAGACACAGTTCCAAGTGTTTAGGATACATTAGTGAAGAAAACAAAGATCCCTGTCCTTGTGAGGCTATGTTCTCACCTCTGTACATCTCTCTCTGGGCCTATAATTCACACTACATTTTATGTGTCTTTGTATTAGTCTCTAAGTGTTTCAGATTTACTATTTTTGCTCTCTGGATAGTCACCTTCTCAAGGACCAAGGACCCCCATTTTCAGTTTATCATAATGTCTAGCTCAATACTGGGGGGAACAAAAGTAATAGTGAAAATAGGTCTTTTTCATTGATAATTTCTTGTTTATAGGCTTGTCTGCTTTAAGTAAATTTGTGAAAATCCAAAACTGCAATTCAGATAATTGGAAAGGCAATCATTTTTCCATTAAAAAGGGATTATTTACTCACTGAAGAGTTACTTTAAAATAACAGACTCCCCTAATGAATGTAATTAGAAGTTTGTTAACGGGCCATTATGTATTTGTCAGGGGATGTGGGTAAAGGAACTGAAGCTGGAGTATCAGGGGCCACACAGTCAATTTAAAATTAATCCAAAATGAAGACAAAGGAGCTAAATATTAGAATTGTAACTAAAAAAGAAAATAATTTCTGATTTCTGGAAACTTAAATCAACAACTTTATAGAAGACTTTCATTTTCTAAATTTATAATCAGCAATTATAAATTCATTCTTGAACCAGAGCACATTCATCCTGGCAAGGAAAAGTAATCATTTGAATACACAAGAAAATTGGCTTCTGGCTACAGCTCTTGGAATATATCTTAAAATATGAGGAAAAAAAGAATTCCTAGTTTGATGTTTCATAAGGAAGTTTGAGCACTTCATAGACACTCATAGAATATCGACTCCTTTTCATGACCCCTTTTAGTAACACTGGCATTGAGGTGTTAGTGTAATGTTCTAGCCATGACACCTGTCCTATGGGTTAATTATGCTTTTGAGCACCATCTCAGGAATCCAATGAATATTTATGACTTTATTTATGCAGAACCTGCTTCTGAGTTCTAGAATAATTTTAAATCCAAGGTTTAAAGAAAATGCCCCATTTATAAGGGGCCTTTAAAAACTTGTTTCTGTAATTCTCGTCATGTTGAAGACCCTCATAATTATCAATGGGGAAGAAAGCCTCTCACCAGGTAGCACACAGCAGCACAGTTCATGTAAGAGTGTAGATGCTGTTTCCTTTACCTCATTCATTCATTCATTACATTTGTTGAGTGCCCTCTCTGGGTGAGACACCAAGCAAAAGCAGCAAATCATGTCTGGTCTCTAACCCAGAAGATCTGATAGCTTCCTAGGGGAAAAAGACACATACACAATAGAATATCTTAAATACTGTAAAAGAGATAATAGTGAAATGTATTGCAGGTTCAAAGGAGAGCAAGATACTTTTTTGTGTTGGAAATAGAAAGGCTTCCTGGAAGAAATGGCATTTAAAATGCCACTTAAAGCTAGAATATGAGAGGTGACAGAAAGGCAAGAGCATCGAGGAAGCATAACCAAAGCGATAAAACAAAACAAAACAAAACAAAAGTTGTATGTACAAGAACCAAGCAGTGCTTTGTGTGGTGAAAAGAATTGCCTAAGAAGCCAGAGACAGAAAGAAAACCATTTTGTCCTCATCCCTGAGAAATAGTTCAGTTGAGCATATCTTAGAAAGTTTCAGTTAAGTTTAAGGATGGTGATGGCTGCTGAACCAGTGTTGGAATTGTATTCTGTGGCGATGGTTTTGGTGACGGAGATAATGCTTATCATTTGCTAAATCCTTCAGCCTTCTGTGCACTTTAGGAAGAATTTCCATGTGTTAGTTCCTTCAGGTCTCCTCATGAGATTTGATTAGTGTTTATTCCTACTTGTCAGCTGAGAAAACGGGCTTAACAAGTCAATTAATTCACTTAATGTTGCCCAGCTGGTAAGTAGCAGAGTAGCGATTTGAACAGGTGCACAGTATTGGATTTCAGAGCCTGTAGCTCACTAAGGAGAGCAATGGAAGACATTTGAACAGGAAAATGATTGATTCAAGCTATCCTTCTCAGGAACTCATTTAACCACAGGGGGATTACAGTGATTAAAGAATTATGCTAGTGAACAGCTAATGAGGACCTGAATGGAGGTAACAATAATGGGTGTGAAAAGGGATAGGAGGTGAAAGGTGTCATAAAGGTAACTAACTTGATTCAGGGCAAGGAAGAGGGAAAAGTCAAATAGAGAGTCAAGTTGTAGTCTGTATAACCAAAACTCGTGGTGCCAGGCAGCGAAATAAAGACCACCAGAGGCAGTATGTCTCTTCTAGGCATTAGGGGAACTGGGATGACTAGTTCAATTTTGTATAAGTTTAAGTTGAGATGGGATAATACAGGTGAGAGGAGTCCAGGAGATGTTTAGAAATACAAAAGTTGAGCTTGAAAAAGAGGTATTTAGACACGGGATCATATTCTACTATGATACAGAGATCAAGGAGAACTGACAAAGAACTTCAAAACCATAGTTTTATTAACATGGAGAAATCAGAAGACAGATTTATTAATTGAAGGGGGAGTAAAAAAAGTGAAAAAGGAATATAGGCTATGCTAAAAGGAATTAAAGGAAAAGACAGAGAAATTGGTAGACTAAGATGCTGACAAAAATCAGGGAAATTTTCCTTGTTTTCCTGAAGAATGAAATGACTGAAGAACGATGGTAACTTACGGAGTAAGACCTTGGAATTAGTAGGGCTGCATTAACTCCAGTGCATACATGACAGGTTAGCCAGGTGAGGGATGCCTAGTGCCTCTTTCATTCATTCAGTCTCTTGCCACCCCTCTAGACCACCACTTAAATGCCACCCCTCTGCTAGGCCTTTAGCTCTTCCATAGTTTCCCCCATAGAAGCTTAAATGTTCCTTATCACATTCTCCTACCACTCTTGGTATATACATGCACCATGGACCAGTGGTTCTCAACCATTAGTGTGTTTCCAGTCACTTGGAGGGCTGGTTAAAACACAGATTTCTAGGTCCCACTCCCGGGGTTTATAATTCTGCAGTCTCGGATGGAGCTTGGGAATTCGCTTTGCTAACAAGTTCTCAGGTGATGCTGATGCTTCTGGTCTAAGGACCGCACTTCGTGTACTACTGGACTAAACAAAGGGCCTATGGGAGGTACAAGTAAAAGCTGTGAGAGTTTGAGGATGGACTAGTATGCCAAGCCTGAGAATGTTCTGGAAAATACTCCAGGAATCAGGCATGATTTAAAGGCAGACAAAAAAGAATGGAATAATCTGCCTAGCTGAATCCCTACTGAACATCAAGTTTTCTTAGGAGGGCTCTAGATTTTTAAATTTAGGTATAGATTTTTTAAAATAAGATAAAAAATAGGGTTGCCTGGGTGGCTTAGTGGGTTAAAGCCTCTGCCTTTGGCTCAGGTCATGATCTCAGGGTCCTGGGATCAAGCCCTGCATAGGACTCTCTGCTTGGCAGGGAGCCTGCTTCCCTTCCTCTCTCTCTGACTGCCTCTCTGCCTACTTGTGATCTCTGTCAATTGAATAAATAAAAATCTGAAAAAAAATAAAATAAGATAAAAAATAAAAGTGAAAACCACAGCAGTGACTATAAGTTTATTTTTTTAGAGGGGGAGGGGCAGAGAGAGAGAGAGAATCTTAAGCAGGTTCCACACCCAGCATGGAGTCCTATGTGGTCCTTGATCTCACGACCCTAAGACCATGACCTGAGGAGAAATCAAGAGTCTGATGCTTAACCAACTGAGTCGCACAAGTTTATTTTAATCACGAACAACATGTTATATGAGCAAGAAGTGTGTAACTGCTGTTTTGGGGGGGAATAAGTATAGAGGGTGCTGTGTCCCATTTAGAATGCTACTTTATTATTCATAACAACTGAGATCGTGGGGCTTGGAGTTATGAACTCATTCTAGGAGCTGGTATTGTAATTACCATTTTGATTGCTGCATCTAATTATTCTCTTAGGTTACCTGTCCCTGATAGTTACCATGCAAATCTGACATAAGCAGATATATCAGATCTCTGAATTTGGGTGGGTGCAATTTGCTCTGTATGTCACTGAAGTATTGGCTGTGATTGGCGAATGTTAAGTTGTACAACCAAAGGTGCAAAATCCTTCCTGACATTTAAAACATCCATCATCTCAAGTTTCTTTCATTCAGTCAAAATTCCCACCAAGCTAACTCATCAATATCAATGGCAGTCAGCCTAGCATAAGCAAAACACCATTCAGTCATAGCCATACGTGTCACATGGAAGAAACCTTCATGATGAGATGCCACTGGACAAAGACTGAGATTAGATATATGAGTGCATAATGTATCATTTCAGTTCCAAGCCTACACAACTGCTAATTTCACTATGATAATTCACCCGCGTAACTGAAATTGGGCTTCTGGCACTGAAAAGCATAAACATCCCTCTTAATGTTATCAACATCTAATTGTTACCTGCTTTAGTCTTTTTTAAATTATATGCTGTGAATCTTTACTTAAAAATGCACAGGAAAGGAAGGAAATTCTTCAGGCCTAATGGCATGCAAATAAATTATTTCAGACTAAGAGAACATAGACAAAGTTCATATTTTGAGAACACAGTCCTTTTTGAAATAAAAAGCAGTTTTAAAATAAAAATTTAGTTGCCCGGGGCGCCTGGGTGGCTCAGTGGGTTAAAGCCTCTGCTTTCAGCTCAGGTCATGATCCCAGGGTCCTGGGATCGAGCCCCACATCGGGCTCTCTTCTCCGCGGAGAGCGTGCTTCCTCCTCTCTCTCCCTGCCTGCCTCTCTTGCATACTTGTAATCTCTGTCTGTCAAATAAATAAATAAAATCTTTAATAATAATAATAATAATAATAATTTTTAAAAATTTAGTTGCCCACCTAAAAAAGAAAAAAATAATCCCTTTAAATCTCAGTGATATCCCCAAATTCCAAATTGTTTTAACAAGTAAGTGTTCTGAGCAAATTGCATTGTCTTGTTGGAAAGGAGAGGTGGGTGGCAGATGATTTGATTTCATTTTTGCCATGGCTGAGTAGTAGTTTCTGAGTAGCTGAAGCTACTGAGAAAAATTACATGAAAGAAAGTAATTGTCAGTCTTTTAGGATATATTTGGTCCGGTGTCGTCAGAAGGTAGTCTGCCCTCTCCCTGGAATCAAGTTGCAAACACTATCCTCAATAGTAATTAGAGCTAAGCGGCAATTACAGGACGTATGATTTGTTCAGACGCAGCGCCCGTCGGCTGTCTCCTAGCACCACATTTCACAGAAACATCAGGTTGAAATGATGGAATTATTTATCTCTCGATGTCATACTTTGCACAGAGCTTGAATGCAGAAGTGAACGTGGACTGTAATCTTAAAAACGAAGGTAAGCATTGCTGGCTGATCAGCATTTACACCTCAGGGAACTTTTTCATGAAGTATGTGACAAAAATGTCAAACAGTTAAAATCAATTTCAGAGAAAAGTAGCAGAATTAGAGCAAATAGAATTGGCTAATTTCACAACTTCCCTGCCCAATATCATCCTGGTTTTCCTAATCTGTTTTTATTTAAATTGTAATATTGGTTCATTTTGCTAAATGTAATAAAGATGTGACTGATTGCCCGCATTTCCTTTATCTTTTTCCTTTTGAAGTTTGTCTCAGAATAACTAGTTGGTAAAAATGAAATTCATGTTTAAATCAAGGATTTAGAACCGTCTCTCACTTTTCTCTTTGCGAAGTATATTTAAGCTGATGATTATACCTATTTAAGAATTCACAATCAAACTGACAGAATAGTGGCTGGTAGCCTGTCACAAAATTAGGTGATTGGGTCATTTGCACTCTTGTCACGTGGTTTTTATGATAAGCATGTTTTAAGTTTTTAATGTTTCATCTAGTTTAAGTCAAAATTCAATGACTTCAATGTTTATTTAGACCCTTGGGCATAGAAATCTCTCTGGAAACTAGATAAGTTTAGCTTCTCAAGTGGGAGTATTGTTTGTTTTGAGGATAGATGTAGTTTGTATGTATACAATAGATGATGGTGAAATTCTCATTTCTGTTTTAATGTTATCACTTTAGTTTTCCCCACGTAAAATTCCTTTTTTTTTTTTTTTCAGTTTTGTCATTTTTTAAACATGAATAAGTATTACTGTTAGGAAAGAACTTAAGAAGTCTTGGCAGTAGGTAGATGTTTTTATCTCGTAGTCCCCAGTAGGGTTTCAGGTGGTTCGGAAAATAGTAAAAGAGCATCGTTGTCTTTTTGTCTACCTCACAGGTGAATCAGAAGTGTGAACACTGAGAGTTCAGTAGACTCTTGCAAAAAATGAGTAGATTAAAGTCCATGAGCCTTAATCTTTCCAAGGTGCTAGAGACACTGAGATACGAGGCTTCTTAGCAGACACTGGTGCTCAGTGTAGTTATCACAGTCAGGCTCATACCTGATTCTGGAAGAAAATTTTTTTCTAGCCCTGAGCTCATTGTTGGCTTCATTCTGTTTTTGCTTTGTCATGGAATCATTTCTCCCTGAGCACCATTTTCTTCATCAGAAAAATGTGGGATGATTGATCATAAGCCATATAACATGTTAGAAGTCTACTTAATGTGTGTTAAAGCACCTTGTGTTCCCCAACAGGAAGCTATGGTATTTGTATAACCCAGGACACTGATGATGAATTTTATAAAAATATACCACTGAGGGATGCCTGGGTGGCTCAGTCGGTTAAGCGTCTGCCTTCTGCTCAGGTCGTGATCCCAGGAGCCTGGGATCCAGCCCTGCATTGGGCTCCCTGCAGGAAGCCTGTTTCTCCCTCTGCCCCTGCCTTGCCCCCTGCTTGTGCTCTCTCTCTCTCTCTCTCTCTGTCTAATAAATAAATATAAATCTTTATACACACACACACCACTGAATTCTGTGGTGAATTTAAGTTCTTAACTTGCTCTACTCTTTTGTGAGTTTGGCAGATATTATCATGTGAATGTATATAAAAACAGTCTTCAGTGGTTGCAACTGACATGACTACTTGAGACATAACTAGAGACGTGACCTTCATCTAATTGTTTTATCTTGTCACAGGGACAAACTTGTCCTGATATTAGTAAAATCTGTTTGTCTTTTGATTTATGGAAGCAACTATTGAAAACACAATGAATGCTGTGAAAGAAGGCAAATAACAGTCTGAGTACTTTCTAGTTCCTCGGCAATATTATGGAAAGAGACAGAGACAGAGACAAAGAGATAAGAGAGACAGACAGGTCCGTATGCAGAGGTAGAAAGAGAGAGAAACAGAGACCTGAGAGAGACTAGAGGGATGAGAGAAGCAGAAAAGATAAACAGGTGAGAGGTGGAGATGGTAGAGAGATTGTGAGAGATAACAGAGATACAGAGAAAGAAGGTGTCAGAGAAAAAAAAGACAGACACATAAGTTAATCAACGTTTGAAAATAGAGATTGTACAATTTTGGAACTTTGAGTTCTTTTTTGTATTTTCTTTAACTGGCAACATGCTTTGTCAAATTAAATACATTGAGCCCAGGTCTGATTCTTTTCCATTTGTGTCCTTTAAAACAAAGGGAGCTTAAAAGGCTATTTGAAGTTCAGAAGAGACTAAGAGTCAAAACAAATGTTCTTCTAAAAAAAACTATTTCCATTCCTTTCTTGCCTTATAAAGCAAATCATTGACAAGGAAAATGATGAGTACTACGATTAAATTCTCTACTTTCCTGTGGCACCTTATTAAAATATCATTATGTCTTTGACTTTTGGTGTTCACTGGGGAAGTGAGATGGAGTCATTTGAGAAGCCAAAAAGAAATTCCATAGAAGAAAAACTGGTACAAAGTCAGGATAATGGTACAAAAATAAACATGATACACAGGGACAGGGGCGATCATTTATGATGAATCACTTCCAATGGAGAAAATCCTTGGGCATTCGCTGGAGGGCCTTATCTGATGCTGTTTCACATATCACTAGCACCCCCAGAAGCCGCCTGAATGAGTGAAGCAGGGAGCCTCAGTTTCTAGGATCAGGACAATGGCAGAGTTCCAAGAAGCTGGGTCAGGGGTCACCATTCCCTTCAATACCCACTAAAGACCCTTGGGAGTGTAAGCATCCCTTAGGTCATAAGACCCCATGTTTCTCAGCATAAGGGTGATATGACACTTCCTCCCATTTGCCCAGCTCCTTTTGAGGAGACTATATTCCTCCTTAACCAAGTTGTTCCTGCTTATATTGTTTTTGTTCTGCTCTACTTCATCCTATTTTGACAATCCTAGATCTAATCCTAGAGTTTGACAATACGATTAAAGATAAAAGGGGGAAAAATCATTTTAGGAGTGAGATGTTAGGAAATTCCAAATAAGGAATTGGTGTTAATTCTAGTCTCCTCTCTAAAAGTCAGCTCAACTTAGCTGTCCTTCCTTACCTCCTCAAATCCCCCTCACCTTTTGCCCAAGTGGACCTCACTATCTCCCCATTATTTACAATCTCTGCTCACCCCATTCCTAGCACATCCACATTAGTCACCCCATGCCAGGTTTCCACAGGGATGAAACGGCAGCTTTCATGGTGCCTGGATGCCAAGTGGGAGCCATCTCTGCGGTTTCTGGATGAAAATGGCTTCTTGGCTGTTGGAGCACCAAGAGTAGCCTTGTCTACGATGGTCGCCAGTATTATAATCTACTAGAATTTGTCCTGAATTCTCTATAGTGCACCGTAATATGGAAGCCACGGAATATGTATGCAAAAAGGGAAAAGTGTATGATAGCACAGTTGTTGGTGTCCTGTTTATTCCCGAACTGTGCTTTCTAGAAGCCTATTACTTTTTTTTTAAACATGGGCAACAGCTTTTGAATAGCTTTGAAATGTTAGTTAATATTTAAGCTAAGGAAACGTCTTTTCTCTACCAAGGTGGGAGTAGAGAACACCAGCAGAGCAAATATTAACTCTATTTATTTAAACTGAGCAAGCTTCTGGAGGAAAAAAATATCTTTTTAAAGGACCATTAAGTAAACCACTATTCCTTTTCCCCGGTTTGGTTCTTAAATGCAAATAGCTAAGTCACCGAATGCAAGAACTGAAATTCTCTGAAGCCAGGGTCTAAAACATTTTGTATCCTGGAGCTAGAATTTATAGCAGCAGCTGGATGTGTTGACCTCTTGAGTTGCTGTATGTAGCCCATTCAGCCTGGCCCTTTCGGGAGCTGCAGAAGAGAGGCCTAAAGACAGACTCAGAGGCCTCCATGGTCTTGCTGCTTTGATCTTCTCCAATGGAAGGTCAGTTGCTATAGATTGGAAAAAATGTGTCTTTTCAGATAGCATTTTTGTTTTAGTAACTGATAGTACTTCAGTATAAAAATCACCAACAAATTTATGTGTGCCTTCTGCCACGAAGCTATTTGAATTAGTTAATTTGACCTAAACAGTATGGTTGAAAGCATAGTTTTAATGGGATTTGTTGTTCTCTTTTTTATGTCATTGGGAATACTAAAAGAATTCTGTAAAATGAGGTGTTGCAGTTGATCTTCCACTGTTCTTTAAAATAGAGATGTTGGCTCTTGACTTCACTGGCTTTTCTCTTTGATTTAAATCTCTTTCTTTCATTACTCATATTAATAAAACATTAAGGGGCACCTAGGTGGCTCAATTGGTTAAGCATCTGCCTTCCCTTCAGGTCATGATCCCCGGGCTCTGGGGCGGAGCCCTGTCAGGCTCCCTGCTTAGCGGGGAGTCTGTTTCTCCTTCTCACACTCCCCTTGCATGTGTTCTCTCTCTTATTCTCATTCTCTCTCACTCTCTGTCAAATAAATAAATAAAATCTTTAAAAACACAATAATAAAAACAAAATGTTAAGATTAAAATCTCACTGAAAAGGGAATACTCCTAAATTTCAGTCAAAACATAAAAAAAGGGGCACCTGGGTGGCTCAGTGGGTTAAGGCCTCTGCCTTCGGCTCAGGTCATGATCCCCAGGGTCCTGGGGTCCAGCCCCACACCCGGGCTCTCTGCTCAGCGGGGAGCCTCCTTCCCCCTCTCTCTGTCTCTGCCTGCCTCTCTGCCTACTTGTCTGTCTAATAAATAAAATCTTTAAAAAAAAAAAAAACATAAAAAGAAAACAGACCAAATACAAATCTGTTTAAATTTTTAAAGAAGACCAAGACTTCAATATATGATTCCTAAACATCTTTGATTGTATAGACGTCAATATTCAAAACAATGTCTCTGGGCAATGTCTGCCATCAGTCAGGCATCATGCTGGATTAAGTTCTCTTAATCATTTATCTCATGCAAAACAAAGGGTGTATTCCTCTAAAATTTTATGAACCATAATTCCTCTAGAAGTATTCAACAGTTTGAGAAACACAGTGGTTGCTTTTCCTAGGAAAGTCTGCCTTATTTGGGAGGTTTCTAAAATAAACCATGAGTCCATGCGGCCATGAGGTCCTTCACATGCTGGGAAGGGAGAGAAAAAAGTTTCTCTGATACAGGCTTCAGAATCCATGAAAGCATCTTGATGACATAGACAGGAGTCATTGGGCAAATGTAGCACAGGAGCATCTCCCTACGTCTTTTTGCCAGAAAGTTTCATCAGGCTACCGTGACCTCCCGATCCATTCTTGACCTCAGACAATTTTAGTAAAGCCCTGTCTGGAGATAATTTTGGCTTCTCTAAAGACTTAGTAATTTAGGCACTAAGCACATGACATTCCCTTTTGATAAGTCAGGTATATTAAAAACTATTTCAAAAAATGGCAAAGCACTTGTCAGAATCCTGTTTTCCCTTCTTTAGTTTTCTTCCTTGCATGGTCATGCTTAATAAAAACGGGTTACAAATGGAAAAAATGATAACAAAGAAAAAATGTAATTTCAGCTGCAAAGAAGACAATTGGTCCTCAAGACTTTTTTTGAGAACCACTTACTTCTTTACTTAGATTCTGAAATTCTCAGATTTTTCAATTCTGTTTCCAAAATGATGACCACTAATGAAGTATGTTACATGTTAAGTCAAACTGTATTTTGTACCGCGGAATAAAAAAAAACAAAACAAAAAACTTACCCCTTTTTTCAGGATTTAAACATAAGGAAGTCCATACATAAGCAAAATATTCAGATATAAATGCATCACCACTTGACTCTAAGTATTCTATTGCCACACATTCAAAAAGCCATCCATTGCCTCCTAGTGAAAGATTCATCGTTTTGTGTAAAAGCTGGCATATCACTACTAAACCCAACAGACACTGTAGCTTAAAATCTATCACGATGTGGCTTCTCTGCTGTTTTTTGCAGCAGCATTTCATTATTGCCCATAAACTTCAGTGTGGTACTCAGAAGGATTTATTTTTAAATGCAACATTCTGCCAGGATGCTGCTGTTGGAGCTCTTTGGGGGAAACCCTGAGGTGTCCCAAGGGACATTCAGGAGCAGAACTGCCAATTGTGAAGATTTTATAGACTCAGAGTTCTAGATGCACATTTTTCTCCTTGGCATCAGTATATCCTGTGTCAGTCTCTTCTGTCCACTTAGGATATTCAGCAAGGAAGCATCAGCATTAAAGGGAACTTCTATTTTCTCACAAATCATTTTGGGCAAAATCAAGCTGGCAGTGGGGAAAAAACATCATATTCATCCTAAAAGTACTTGACAGTGTTTGAAGATGTTTCTCTTATTGGAAAATTTTGCCTGTATTTGTCAACAATAGTTTACTAAAATTATTATCATTGAACACATTTAAAAAGTTTCTGTTGGGGGCACCTGGGTGGCTCAGTGGGTTGAACCTCTGCCTTGGGCTTGGGTCATGGTCTCTGCGTCCTGGGATCGAGCCCCGAGTCAGGCTCTCTGCTCGGCGGGGAGCCTGCCACCCCCTCTCTCTCTGCCTGCCTCTCTGCCTGCTTGTGATCTCTGTCAAATAAGTAAATAAAATCTTTAAAAAAATAAGAAATAAATAAAAAGTTTCTGTTGGAGAAAACACACAGAAATGTGCACATGAGTGTGCAGTGGATGAATGTACACAAGCATAACAGACCTGTGTAACTGGCACCAAGATCAAGCAGAAAAATTTCCAGCACCCTCTCATGCCCCCTTTCAGTCACTCCCCACCCCCCTCCTGCAAGGAGAGCCTATCCTAACAGTATACATTCGTTTTGCATGATTTCGTACATTGTGTAAATTGGTATCATACAGCACGTTCATATGCTTTGGTATTTTAGTTCCTTTTCTCAACATTACACTTGCAAGGTCTCTTTGTTGTAGCATCGAATTATAAATCATTTGTTCTCAATGCTGTATTCCATAATGTGAATGTTTTATTGCATGAAGAACCAACATTATTTATTTCTACTGTTGATGGGTTAATTAGCTAATTTCTGGTTTGCGGCTGTTATAAATAGTATTGCTATGAGCATTCTAGTACATGTCCTTTCTGTTGGGTAAATACCTAGAGGTGGAAGTTGCTGAGTCATAGGGCATATATATGTTCAGTTTTAGTAGATATGCTAAATGGTTTTTCAAGGTAATTGTAACAACTGATAGTGATTTGAAGGGGCACATGAAAGGGCACATGATTTCACTCATGTGGAATTTAAGAAAAAAAAAACACACAAATGAACATAGGGGAAGGGAAGGAAAAATAAAATAAGAGGAAAACAGAGAGGGAGGCAAACCAGCTCTTAACTATAGGGAACAAACAGAGGGTTGCTAGAGGGGAGGTGAGTAAGGGGATGGGGTAACTGGGTGATGGGCATTAAGGAGGCCACTTGAAGTAATGAGCACTAGGTATTGTAAGCAACTGATGAATCACTAAATTCTACTTCTGAGATGAATAATACAATATATGTTAATTAAATTGTATTTAAATAAAAAATTTTTAGGGGTGCCTGGGTGGCTCAATGGGTTGGGCCTCTGCCTTCGGCTCAGGTCAATATCTCAGGGTCCTGGGATCAAGTCCCACATCGGGCTCTCTGCTTGGAGGGGAGCCTGCTTCCCCTCTCTCACTGCCTGTCTCTCTGCCTACTTGGGATCTCTCTCTGTGTCAAATAAATAAATAACAATCTTTAAAAAAATGAATTTTTTTTTAAAAAACCCACACAATTGTTGTAACAGTAATTGTAACAATTGACACTTGCCAGAGGGGTGATTGGTGGGGGGGATGGGTTAAATAGGTGACAAGGATTAAGGAGTATACTTGTGATGAGTACTAGGTGATGTATGGAAGTGATGAATCACCGCATTGTAAACCTGAAACTAGTATTATGCTGTATACTAACTAATTGGAATTTAAATAAAAACTAAAAAAACCAAAAAACGAAACAAAAAAAAAAAAAACTGGAAAAAAACGTTCTAGTCGCTCCATATCCTTATTAACAATCTCAATCTTTCTTCATAGGAGCCATTCTTATGGGTATGTAGTGATAACTCATTGCAGTTTTAACTTGCATATTCCTTTTTTTTTTTTTTAATTGCTAAACTGTATTACTAATGAAGCTAAGTACTGGCCATTTTAGTATATATTTTTGTGAAGTGGCTAATCTTCTCCCCATTTTTTTCTATCATGTTTTCATTTTCTTATTGATATTAAGGAGTTCTGTATTCTAGATTAAAGTTCTTTGTCAAAGTATATATTTTAATTTCCCACTCTGTGGATTCCCTTTTCATTCCTTTGATATGCTATATTACCAAAGTTTTATTCTTCATATATTGCCAGTTTTTTTTATGATTAACATCTTTCTTTTAAATATTTAATTATTTAAGACAGAGAAAGAGGGAAAGAATGGGGGAGGGGCAGAAGAAGAAAGAAAATCATCGGCAGACTCTACTGAATGCATTGCCTGTTGCTGGGCTCCATCTCACAACCCTGATATCCTGAACAGAGCCGAAATCAAGAGCAAGACACTTAACCAACTGAGCCACCCAGGTGCCCTTATGATTAATATCTTTTGTTTACTATTTAAAAAACTTTGCTGGGCACCTGGGTGACTCAGTCAGTTGAGCATCTGACTATTGATTTTGGCTCAGGGCATGATCTCATGGGTTGTGGGATTGAGCCCCATTTAGGGCTCCACATTCGTCAGGAAGTCAGCTTGGGATTCTGTCCCACTGCCCTCCCCCCCACTCCCTGCTTGTGCGTGCGCGCTCTCTCTCTCTCTCAAATGAATAACTAAGTCTTTAAAAAAAAGAAAAAAGAAATCTTTGCTTACTCCAACGTCATTTAGATGTTGTGGTTTTCTCCTTGTTTTACCTTCTAAACCACATATGCTTAAGAGTATCTTGAATCCTTAAGGTTTTGAATTTTAATACATTCAGTTTTCTCCGTTTTTTTTTTTTTTTTTTGTTTTTGCTTTTGCTTTTGCATTTCCCTCCACCATTCTCCCATATCTACCTCTCAAAATACCAACCATTCCCCAAGGCTTACCTTAAGAGCTCATCTATGAAAACATTTATGAACCCAACTCCTAACCAGATGCAATTTCTTTCTTGAAACTCTTTAGCATTTTGTTGATAATTTATGATCCCTTACATATCCTGCCTTTTACAAGTATTTATGCCCTTCTGGGATATGGCATAGTGTGAGAGGAGTAGGAACGGTTCATAACTACAGTAACCAAAGCTTATTGAACACTTGCTAGGTGTCAGGTTCAGGGTTAAGCATTTTGCATAGAAAAATCTCAGTACTCCTACCAGTCCTATGCTATAGCTACTCTTATTTTTCCCAACTTATAAAAAAGAAGATAGAGGTATAAAGAAATAAAATAACTTGTCCAAGTGTTACAGGATTTCTTTCTCCTTCAGTGCCCATCGTTCTCGATGATCCCACTTCCAAGAATGAAAAGGTAGATCAGACAGAGTGGTGGGCACCAAAGGAAGGTGTATTGAGCAATAGCAAAATGATACCACAGAGCTCCTGAAGAGGGAGGGGACCTGAGACGGTTGCCACCAGATTCTCTAAATCTAGTGGATTCTATGGGCTCCTTTGCAGGCTCTTTTAATCTGATTAACCCTCTATGCACCTGTCATCCAATCAGGTTTTTGTCATCTATCCATTATGAGGGAAAGGATGGAGGGCTCCTTCCAGGGTGATGTCAAGCCCTCCTAAGGTTGGTTTCCTCTTATGGTAGGGGTCCCTTGTCCCTGCCTGCCTTTCTTCCAACTCTATCCTTCATCACAAATTTGCACAACAAGAAAATGGTAGACCTGAAAGTCATCAGCTTACTCCTGAATTGTACGGTTCATGTATGTAGAACAGCATTGCCTGAAGGACATGCCAAGCATTCTAATTGTTCCAGAAGCTCTATGGGAAAAAAAAAAAAACAAAAAAAACGAAAAACAACAACAACAAAAAAGTATTGTTTCATGCTTTAATGGAAAGTAGAAATTATATCTGCCTAGACATGCACAGTGCCTGTTAGTATATTATAAGCTCCAAGATGTCTTGCAAAAAAGAAGCACTTTAGGGGCACCTGGGTGGCTCAGTTGGTTGAGTGCCTGCCTCCGGCTTGGGTCATGATCTCAAGGTCCTGAGATCAAGCCCCAGTTGGGCCCCCTGCTCAGCGGGGAGTCTGCTTCTCCCTCTCTCTATGTCCTAACCCCCTCTCCCCCAGCTCATGCTCACTCTCTCTTAAATAAATAAATAAAATATTTTTAAAAAAAAAGAAGCACTTTAAACTTTGTTGAAGCCATGGGGCGCCTGGGTGGCTCAGTGGGTTAAAGCCTCTGCTTTCGGCTCAGGTCATGATCCCAGGGTCCTGGGATCGAGCCCCACATCGGGCTTTCTGCTCCGAGGAGAGCCTGCTTCCTCCTCTCTCTCCCTGCCTGCCTCTCTTGCCTACTTGTAATCTCTGTGTGTCAAATAAATAAATAAAATCTTTAAAAAAAAAAACCAAAAAACAACTTTGTTGAAGCCAGCATTTTCTAAATGTATTTGAGGACAGAATCTTTTTCACTTAATAACTTTACATATAACCTACTTTATAGAATGATGGCTGGACTTTAGAGCTAGATAACCCAGGCCCTACCACATACTAGATGATCTCAATCTCCTTAAGGCTCACCTTTCTCATCTGTAAAATGGGGATAATAATACAAACCTCACAGAATTGTATTATAATTTAATAAAATAAGGGACACAAATTACTTAGTTATACCTCACATAGAGTAAAATCTCATTAAATAGTAATAGTTCTTCTCTTAAAAAGTAAAATAAATTTTGTCTGATTCAATTTATAATGAATATATATGGGTATACGTGTATAAATATGTATATATTATCTGTGGGTATACTTCTATATGTGCATATGTAATGTGCTTAGAGGTAGTGCTGGGCACATAGTATAAACTATGAAACTGTTATCTCTATTATTATTATTATGTGGCCTTTCAGAAACAAAACCCTTTATCAGTCACATCTCCAACTCACATAGCCACCTCCTTGTGACACACATGGTCTCTTGATAAATTTGTTTTCCTCACATGTTAGACTGATGAAAGAAGGGAAATGATGAGTGAGGGAGCGAGGAGGTGCTGGGTGGTGCTGGGTGGTGATTGTGGAGATTTAGAGGGAAAGTTACTCAGGGTAAGAGGCAACAAAGCTGGGAAAGCAGTAAAAAGAGAAAACTGAGTTTGGTAGGACTTCTGAAGTGTCACTCATTTTAATTTCTTCAATGACATCTCTGGGAATTCTGTAATTGGCATTGCCTCCACCTGATAGACTTTTATATGTTAAGCTTTTTATTTCAGTACACACCAGAGCAGACATACATAATAAAGGCATAAGGAAAAAACCATTTCTCTCGGATATAGGATACATTTGATCTCATTCTATAAATGCTTCTCCATACAGTTTTTCTATGACTTTGGCATTTCCTCCTCCTAACACTGAGTTGTTTTGTCTGCTCATGTTATGGTACATAGAGAAGAGCTACTAGGAAACCTCAGAGCTATCACCTAAATCTTCAAGACTATATCTCTAAAGGTCAGAGACTAAGGCAATAATTTCACGTCTCACCAAGCCCTCAAATGGGGTTTTATTGTGATGGAGTCCGACATAATCCATTGACATAATAAAGCACCTATTATGTTACAGAGGCAGTTGGCTGAATAATAGTTTTATGATCATAGTGGTGAGCTGTCTCTCTCATTAGTTTCATAGTACAGATAAATACAACTTGGATTTTACAATGAAAATGAAATTTGGGGAGAGGGTTAATTGCATTCTTATGGGAAAGTATATAAACATGTGCAATTTCCATGTGAGAGTGGTGACTGTTAGATCTTTGGGGTAGGCATGCCTGCTCATGTGTATTTCATTTTAGGTCAGGGAGTTTGATCTATATATACAACAAATGGTATAAACGTCTGGCTCAGTCTGCTGAGCATCCCACTGGTGATTTTGGCTCAGGTTATGATCTCAGGGTCCTGGGATCGAACCCCAAGATCCGGCTCCACGCTCAGCAGAAAGTCGGCTCGAGATTCTCTCTCTCCCTCTCTCCTCCCAACCCCTGCTTTCTCTCTGTCTTTAAATAAATAAAATCTTTAAAATTATTAAAAATCTTGATTAGCAAGTAAGGGAGCTCTATTATGACTTGATTCATTAGGATATATACAAGATTGTATCCTTTGCTTTGAAATAGAACTACATATAGGAATGTTGCCGAATAGTTCATACAAAGACCAAGGCTGGTCCTGTCCCATGAGCATAGCAGTGTAAAAGATACATTGTATCATGCTTTTATGCTCATTATATTTTCAACTCTTTCTTTTCTCTCAGTAAGTTTTAAAGATACTAAGCATTTTCTTGCAGGGTACAATGTATTCTGGACAGATTTCTGCTTGTACTTCCTACCAACTTGTGGGCATCCCAAGGTGAGGAGAAATGTTTCCCAGCGGCAGGAGTAGCAGCAAAATCTGAAATAAGGTGACAGAGGCATTAAAGCTTAACCTAATTTGGGGTGCCTGGGTGGCTCAGTGGATTAAGCCTCTGCCTTTGGCTCAGGTCATGATCTCAGGGTCCTGGGATAGGGGCTCTCTGCTCAGCAGGGAGCCTGCTTCCTCCTCTCTCTCTCTGCCTGCCTCTCTGCCTGCTTGTGATCTCTGTCAAATAAATAAATAAAATCTTAAAAAAAAAAAAAAAGCTTAACCTAATTTGGGGTGAGGGGAGAGCATTTTATCGCCATTCATGTCTCATTTGCACAAACTTCCTTTGAAGCAATGAGTCTGGGTGAAGTGACATGAAAAAGCAGGTTTTAAAAGTGAAACAGCAAGGTTGAGGTGAGGGGAATTGATGAAAGCAGTTTATATTTATTCAGGAGATCTACCAGTACTTTAAAACAATCTGTGTTTAACATGGCAAATTGTCTGTCATTAAAATGCTAATGAATGGTAAACAGCTGCTAAGTTTTTATGCTAATGAATGGTGGCAGCTAAGTAGTTCTCAAGCCTTATCTTTATTAGCATAGATATTTGGTTGGGTAGAGGGGATCATTGTGCATTCTGACCTTTGTTGATGGAGCAATCTGTTTGTCAAGTTCCATGTTGCAGTATGTTTGATTTGAGTTTGTTAGTACAAAATGAGTCTTGCCAGGCGCTCCAGTACCTTATACTATGTGGGCTTAAAGAAAGAATTATGCTTTTGGTCGGGGGAGACCCATGATGGCAAAAGAATTTGTCCATTAGGCTGCTTTAAGTAGAATAATTTTGTATACTTTTTGGACTTTAGACTTCTGACAATTATAGTAATTGTGAGTTGTAAAAGGCCATCGGTTTAAAATAATATCTTTTTTTCAATTTAGCTAAGATTTCATAGGAAAGCTTTTAAAGTAAGGATTTTAATAAGTGCTTCTGCAACATCGAAATACTGACATAATGTAAAATCTTGGATCTCTAAGCTCTGAAGTTAGCAATGAATGTAACATTACCTAATTAGAAGAAAAATGTGTAATTAAATACAGGGTGGTTATGTGAATGCCAGGCTGAGAGCAGAGTATTTACTCTGGCATCAGAAAAAACCATTACTGTTTGATCTATACTTTCAGTTGATTCTATTTTTGCTGAGTCCTCCTCCATATTCCCTAATGGATGGATGGGGCTGACCTAAAGACTTGCCATTACAGATAAATGTTTTAGATGCCTTTTTCTTTTTTTTCTGTTTTGAGGATCAATGTAAATGAGGCATGAGAGTCCATTAAACACTATTACTAATAATGTTCTGGAATGATTTGAAATATAATACAGTTTATTAAGGAAATCATTATCAAAAAATATATCATCGAAAGAGAAATTTTAATTATTCTGGAACACTGTGTGAGAACAGTGGAGGAAATTTTAATAGTTGGACCATTTTCCCATACTGTTTATTTCTCCTTGAAGCCAGTAGGAGATTTTCGGTGTATAATTATTTGTGGTCCTATATAGACATGCTGGGAAAAATTGGAACCCTTGTACACTGCTTGGTACTATAAAATGTTTCACCCATTTTGTAAAACAGTCTGAAAATTCTCAAAAGGTTAAACTATATGATTACCATACAACCCAACAGTCCCCAGTTCTACTCTTGGGTGTATCCCTAAGGGAACTGAAACTATATCTCCACCTAAAAAAAATTTTTTTTTTAAGATTTTATTTATTTATTTGACAGACAGACCACAAGTAGGCAGAGAGGCAGGCAGAGAGAGAGAAGGTGAAGCAGGCTCCTCACCTAGCAGAGACCCCGATGCAGGGCCCGATCCCAGGACCCTGGGATCATGACCTGAGCTGAAGGCCGAGGCTTTAACCCACTGAGCCACCCAGGCACCCCTCCACACAAAAATTTATAGACAAATGTTCATAACAGCATTATCCAAAATAATACCAGCATGGTAACAACTCAAATGCCTATCAACTGATGAATGAATAAGGGAAAGTATTTTAATCTACAATGGAATATTATTCAGCCTTAAAAAGGAATGAAATTCTCATACATGCTATAACATGGATGAGCCTTGAAAGCTTTATGCTAAGTGAAAGAAGCCTGTCACGAAAGAACCCATATTGTCAGACTTTATTTATTTATTTATTTATTTATTTATTTTAAGGATTTTATTTATTTATTTGCCAGAGAGAGCACAAGTAGGCAGAGTGGGAGGCAGAGGGAGAAGGAGAAGCAGACTCCTCACTGAGCAGGGAGCCCGATGTGGGGTTTGGTCCCAGGACCCTGGGATCATGACCTGGGCCAAAGGCAGATGTTTAACTGACTGAGCCACCCAAGTGCCCCTCTTTGACTTCATTTAAATGAAATTTCATAAATAGGGGCACTTGGGTGACTCATTCTGTTGAGCGGCCCACTCTTGGTTTCAGCTCAGGTCATGATCTCATGGTAGTGAGATAGAGCCCTATGTCAGGCTCCACGGCTAGCACAGAACCTGCTTCAGATTCCCTCTCTCCCTCTCCCTCCCCCCTCAGCCCCTGCCTCCTGCTCCTGCACAGACACATGCTTTCTCTCAAGTAAATAAATAAAATCTTTAAAAAAACTTAAAAAAAAAAAATGAAATGTCCACTATAGACAAACCCAGAAACAAAGTAGATTAGCGGTTGCCAGAAGCTGGGGGTGTTGAGAGGAAATAGGGAATGACTGCTAATGGGCATGGAATTTCTTTTAGGGATTGTGAAAATGTTCTAAATTGATTGTGGTAACGTACACAACTCTGTGGATATGCTAAAAACCATGGAATTGTACACTTTAAGTGGTAGAATTGTCTGGTATGTGAATTATATCTCAGTAAAGTTATTACATTTAAAAAAGGGAGGGCGGGCACACCAGAGCCTGTCTCCCAGAGGGCCACCTGTACCAGCAGCTACTTACTTGCAGTAGATGGAGGCTTCAGAAGAAGAATGCTTGTTGCTAGGGAAGAGTGCTTTAAATCTCCTATACATGGGTTAGCCCAGATTCCTAAAGAGATGACAGCTAATATAATTGTTAAGAAGGGGTAATTGTTACCCTAATACAAATTTCATTAGAATTCAAGTTGGAGACAAATATTTGAGTTTCTGTCCTAACTTCTCCCTGTCCCCCAGTACCCTGCCCCACCTGGGCAGTAATCACTCTCTTTAGCAGTAATCACTCCTTCAAGCTACTCCAACTACCCAATGTCTAGACTACTTATTTCCTGCAAAGTAAGGGCAACTTTCAGTTTGGTTTTTTTTTTTTAGAGATAAAATTGTTTGAGTCATAATTTTCTTGGGAGCAGGCAGTGACTGTGAGTCCAAGGTTTTTTCCCCTTGTAAAAACCCTATAATTATCTCTGATTTGCATAAAACATGCCTACCAGCCATTCAATAACTCTGAATAGTAAAGAGCATCTGGCTACAAGAGGCCCCTCCCCTGGGCTCTCCTACATTTTTGGCCAGTCAGAGACAATGGTTGAACAACAGGATGATCTCATTCTGCCCCACCTGCCAGTAGGATCCGTGTACTACGTACCCCTGCCGGGTCTGAGCAGCCCTTGGGCTTGCCATCGGGAAATATTCTGCATCACTGTCTTACATCATGAGCAAGAAGACCCTTTTTAACCGAATTTTCTCCTCCAGTGCTTTTGGCTTACTTTCAGCATAACTCCCTCGCTCTCAGGTCCTGTTTTTGCAGCTCAGCAGTCCTGTTTTTTCCAGGGTAGGTTGGGGAGGGAGATGGATACGAGCAAAAGATTGAATTCCTTTTTGTTTTGTCCTTGGCAGGCAGTACATGCCACACTACTCCACTTCCTGCTCTCGTGCGCACACCTACCCTGATGATGCAGCCTTCACTGGATATCAAACCATTTATGTCTTTTCCAGTGGACAGTAGTTCTGCTGTTGGGCTCTTTCCAAATTTTAACACAGTGAGTAAATGCACTTTTCTTTTATTTGTGTCCTCCCCAATCCCTTTCATTACAGTTGTGAATAGGTAGTAGATGTAGCCTGTTTCCAAAGTGTGTAATTTTAGACCTTATTTTGGTTACGCCAATCAGCTATATTATGGAACACAATCCTCCCATGGGAGTTGGTCCAAACAAGAGCCAGCATATTTATTTTACAAATATTTCCCCAAGTGACTCTTCACCTTTGTCTTTGAGCAGTTTTGTAGACTTCAGTGGCTTGAGAACCCATATTATATCTGGGGTGCTGTTCAAATGCTCAATTTAGAGATAGCAAGCCACACTGATTTTTTTCCCCCTACTTCTGGAAAAAAAAAAAGAAAGCACATGCTTTGACTACCTGGATACACTTTTATTTGGGACATATTTTAGGTCTTATACAAACAGAATTTTTATTGGGTAGGTATTGTGGGTTACGTGAATGTGACTCTATTATTTAAAAAAAACCTCATTTTATATCTACGTATCAATTGTGCGATATTTTGGCATTCCCTTGAAAACGTACAATAAATATTAGTGCCTCACCTATAATTGCCAATGTTCTTCATTCAGGTCAGCTGAAAGACATTTTGGAGGTATGCCAGGTGGAGCATGACACTTTCACCAATAGAATTCAGCATAAAATCAGCCCACAGCCAAATGCTAAGCTTGTAGGAAGAGAAACAGTTAAACAGGTCAGGTGATTGTATGAATTATTTGTTTAGTCAATAAATGCAGTCAGTTGGGGCATGATGTACAGGAGTGATACAGCATTATAGAAGCTGCCTTCATCAGCAAAAGAATTGCATTATCCACACCACTAGACAGTGGGCATCTGAAGCACTGCCAAATGTTCCCTTTTGCAAACTTATCTTCAGTACGAAGTGAAACAGAAAGAGGATTTTTCCTCAAGGGCTGTAAATAGAATCTGCTGACAGGCCTTCTGTCAGGGCTTAGTATTGCAAGGTAATTAGGGGGTAGGGGGCTAGCCAACTTTTTAAGGAGCCCTGACTTTGACTTAACGAATAAACAGTTGAATGTCTTTCAAAGACATTTGAAACAAATGTTTTTTCAAAGACAAGTCAAACAGAAAAAAAGAAAAAAAAAAAAGAAAGAAAGGCATAAACAAGTGAGCACCATTTCTAGAGCAGCGGAGCAGTCAGTGAGAGAAGTCATGACCGCCCTGATCACGTGAATCCATCAGGCGTGACCACCCAAAACTCATCGTGCCATTTCAGAGAACTTGAACTCAAGTGTGCCTGTTTTATCCTCTACTGAAATGTGGGTGATACATTCCAAACATAACTGAATTAAGCTATTTGTCTTCAAACACTTACTAGGTGTTTTTTGATTAATGTAGGTGTAATTTTGATTAATGTGTATTTGGGAGACAGCATTTTTAGCCACAGCCGGGGTCCAGCCACTGTCAGGAAGCAGCACTGTTGATGTGGCGAGGCATGAATGGCTCCTACTGCAGTTCATTGTCTTTAACACAAATAATAATACATGGATACTTATTTCAAAGATTCGAATAAAACATTAACATTCAAAGCAAAATGTGTGAGTCACCATTACCTGCGCCTGTGTACATGATTATTCCCTTCATTAGAAGAAAGTACCCCATATCCATCCCTCTTTCCCCCTTCTCGAAGTATGTTATGTGCATACTTAACAGGAACCTGATCACTGTTGTCTTTTTAAGCTTCAGTGGGATGATCCTCGCTATTCTCTAAGTTACTTTTTCTTTTTTTTCTAAGTTACTTTTTTCAACTATCAAGATGTCTTATGTATATATATATATATCTGTTTTTAAGAGCTTTAAGAAATGGAAAGAGTGTCTTCATAATTTTTTTTAGGTAAAAATACAGTTTCATAATGGTTTGCTAATGTTGTATAGCTGATAGATACACTAACTGGCCTTTTTGTTTGTTTATAGCAGCTATGTGAAATATTTGAGAAAACCCAAAGAATAATTCTAATAAAAATTAATTTTTTTCCTTCTTGGAAGGAAATAAACTTGTAATTTTCACATGAAAATACTCTTGGTTAAGGAGAAGAATATTGCAAAGAACTACGTGAAATAATCATTTTACTCTCTGTATTACATTAGATTATATTATATCCAAGCCATTTGGTGGAGGGAGAACACGTCTAGTAGTATACTAAAAATTAAATCATTGCAAGTAGGACTGTCTATCATCTGGTAAATAAATGAATTTTTAGGATCATTGGGTTACCTATGATTTTGCACTGAGTAACCATTTGGATTACTCTAAACCTTTTCCTATAGACTTTTCTATCCCAATGTCTAACTTGTCTAGTAGATTTCCTAGGACAATTTCATAAAAGTCATTGTCCACATTTTTCTAGAAAAGCATTTTCGTATCACTAATAATAATTATACTAGATCATTATAGATTTGTGATGTTTTATATCCCTCAAAGAACACAAGTCTTAGCACATTTTAGTATACCATGTCATTTCTACTGTCTAGATGAGGAGAGAGAGTTAGTAAAGAAAGAACTGAGATTTGAATTAGAATCTCTTACCTTAAGGGGCACCTGGCTGACTCAGGCATCTATTGAGCATCTATTCTTGATCTCAGGTTTGTAAGTTTGAGCCCCCTCCTGTTAGGTAGAGATTACTTACAAATAAAATCTTAAAAAAAAAAAATCTCCTAACTTCCAAACTCATGTTCTGGGTCATCCATGCCTTTGGTTCTTTTGGCCCATGTTACCTACCGTATCACTCAGTATGAACAAAGCTCAATGAGAAATCTTTTGTGTTCTTTTCTGGAAGCATGGTAGGCAATTTTCAGCAGAATCGTTAAGTAGAAAGAGGAAAGAATTTTTTGAATATGTAAAATGGACCTCTACAAACAGTATCTTTGAGGCAGAATATATTTAAAAATTTTTTTAGTTTATTTATTTGTCAGAGAGAGGGAGAGAGAGTGAGTGAGCACAGGCAGACAGAGTGGCAGGCAGAGGCAGAGGGAGAAGCAGGCTTCCTGCCGAGCAAGGAGCCCGATGTGGGACTCGATCCCAGGACGCTGGGATCATGACCTGAGCTGAAGGCAGCTGCCCAACCAACTGAGCCACCCAGGCGTCCTAAGGCAGAATATATTTTAAAAAGTTAAAATTTCTTGTTAGCAAATTTTAAAGGTATCCTCTATTCAAGAGTCTACTTATTCTTCGAAAAGCAAGGTGAATACCATTATAATCACTTTACTTTTAACCAAGGATAATATTAGCAAATATAAGAAATAAGAAATATTTTAACTCATAATTATTATCAGAAGACTAGAAACACTGTATTCTAATACCATATCCGACAGTTTGAGAATTTTGAGGTTTTGTTTTAAGTGGATTTTTAAAATACCTATAGAGTAACAGTTTCCTCCTGTTTTTATAGTGGAGTATAATAATGTTACATGAGAATTATAGCAAGACTGAAATGGGATTCTGTCATATTCTGAAATAGTATACGTGCTTGTTCTATACTAAATTGTACACAGTGAAGAGATAAGCTTCACATTCTTCATTCAGTGGCTGTCTTGCCTTCTACTCCACAACTGACAGAATCTCCCTCACTGATTAAATGTGAAACATAAGCATATAATTCAAGACACTATCCAAGCAGACTTCCAAAGAGGGAAGTCTGGAGTTTAGGGAAGGTGGAGTTTGGGTCACTGAGAATTTATGGTGGGCTCTAGGTCAAAGATGAGTATCTGGAGAACGGTGATGTGAACTCTGCCCTCCAGCAGTTTTATCTTACCAAGGGGCTGTTTTGAGACAATTACAGGTAAAAGACTCTGCAAACCAAAACCTAAGTTTTTAAAGATCTCAACTTTTGTATCTACAGCCTAATAGGGCTTCTTCACCTGACTACCCACTAAGGCGCCCTCACTTCCACTGCGGCCGCCTACCTTCAACTCTTGTCGCTCAGAGCCCAACATAGGTATCACCTCCTGCACATAAAGTTTTCTGTGACCTTCAAGTCTGAATCAAGTTCCAGGCCTCTGTATTTCCAAAGTACTCCCAGATTACCTCTGTGATGGCAGTTGTCACACCATAATCCCGTGACCTGATTACTGTATTCGCTAGAATGCTAGATCCTGGCAAGCAGGGCCTATAGTTTGTTTGTCTTCCTATGCCTGGTGGCCCAGGACCTCAATAAAACCTTTCTGATGGGAAGGAGAAATGGAGGGAGGAAAGGGCCCCAGTTTTTTGTTTTCAGTATACATGCTCCGCCACCCAGCAAAGGAAATACCAACATTTCTGAGCCCTTTCTAAGCATAAGGCGATAAGCGCAGGTGTTCACTTTTTATTATTTTCCTGAGAACTGTCATCTTTTTTTTCACCCGTGGGCAATACTTATTTACAACCTTTTCTGCAGCTATAGTTCCGGCTTTCTCTGTGTGGATAGTATGGAAGCTTTGCAAATATCTCTTACATTTCTTATCTTTGGTCCTATTCTTAAGTGTGGTTAGTTTAAAGGGAAAGTTGCTCATTCCTGGATTTTATTGAAAATATATGCACTGAAGAGTACTGGGTTTGAGGAAGAGGATAAACAAAATAAACAAACAAAAATACTCTAGTGCCCAAGAAACTTAAAAGAAATTGAATAAAAGACTGGAAAAGGCAAGATAACAAAACCCAAGAAATATAGGCAAAGTGAAAATAGTAACTGAACTTTATAGTGTTAAAGAAAAGCCAGAAAGAATGATTTTTTGGTAACCCAGTAGAGCTATTTTCACCATTTTATTTTTCACTTTATTTAAATTCACCAAATGCCTCACAGTCATCCTTTAATCACTATACATAATGTTTTGGTAGGTATCAGATTATACACAATTGTTTCTCCTGTTAGAATTTCTCATATCCTTTACTATGGTTCCAATCTTTATCTTCATTCAGTGCAGATAATACTTGGTGTTTAACAACCAGGGTAGTACTTGGTGCTTAGTTAACTGTAAGAAGAGACAGCTTCAGAATTGAAATAAATTGCATAGTTAGCAGGGTGGATAGTGTCAGCTTAGTATGATAAAATAAGGCCATGGGCACCTGGGTGGCTCAGTTGGTTAAGTGTCTGCCTTTGGCCCAGGTCATGAGCTCAGCATCCGGAAATCAAGTCCCTCATCTGGCTCTCTACTCAGAGGGGAGTCTGCTTCTCTTTCTCCCTCTGCCTGTACTCCCCCTGCTTGTGCTCTCTCTCTCTCTAATGACTAATAAAATCTTTAAAAATAAAGTAAGTCCCTTTAGAAGATATCTACATACATACTGTTATGGACCAAATATTTGTTTCCTCTTTCCCAGATTCATATTTTAGAGCCCTAACACCTGCAGATAGTATTCAGAGATGGGGTCTTTGAGAGGTATTTAGGGTTAGATGAGGTCATGAGGGTGAGGCCCTCCTAATGGGATTAGTGCACTTAGAAGGAGAGACCACAGAGAGCTTTCTGTGTCTCCATCATGTGCAGGCATAGCAAGAACGCAGCCATCTGCAAGCCAGGAAGAGAGCTCTCACCAGAATCTGATGATACTGGGACGCTGATCTCAGCCGCCACAATTGTGATCAAATCTATGCCTGCTGTTGAAGTCACCCAGTCTATGGTATTTCGTTACAGCAGCCCGAACAGACTTAGACCGTTATCCATCCTATATATTGTATGTGACAATAAGTAGGTCAAGTTTCTTTTTAACAGCCACATATGGGGAACATACACAGATGTATTTGCATGACCCTCTGGAGCTATAGATATGATCCAGAGTCACCTTGAGACCACAGTCACCTATCAATTTCTCTGCTAATCGGCAGGTACTTCCCATGCTTACTATTTCAGATGCCTTCCTGAGTCCTGCCTTGTTTTTGCAACTGCTCTGAGCACAATAGAGGTCACTGCTGCTTTATTTTAAGAGGCTCAGCAATCTTAGTTCTGCGAAAAATAATCTGATTTTTTCTACATCCCTTGAAATTAATTTTTCCTGACACATAAACAAATATGTGGAACAGAATAAAGATTATTTCTGAGTATAAAATCCGAAATCACTCTATGACTCTGAATCATCCATGACAATCTGTGAAATTATCTGCATGTCTACTATTTTTCATTCTAAACTCTTTGAGATTCTGGATTATTCATAGTTTGACAATTTCAATGAATATTTAAAATGTTTCTTGTACCAAAAATAATAATATAATTATAATATATTTATCAAGGAGGTACAAAATAAAGAAATTGAGAATCAAAATCATATTTACTTCACTATTAACTCATACCATGTGTCTTATGAGATGTCACTGTAAGGATACCTGAAGTGAGCCAAAATGTTTAACTTTTTAATCTGTCTTTAATACCTTTACTACCTAATGAAGTCTTTATTTAAACATTTGGATACATACTTCCCTTTTACTTGATTTTTTCTTTAATTTGATTTAAATAAAATACTTTACCTCTGCTAATGCACCTAATTGTGAATTTTTGCTATTTGAGGCTTCTTTTTTTCACTCTTATAATGATTTACTGTCATTAAGAAGTGATATATTCCTTATTTCCTGGGATATTAATATGTCCAGCTACTTGAAATGATACATTTATCCAAAAGAAAAAAAAAGTAAAATAGAGATAAAATAAAATAAATAAAAATAAAATAAAAAAGAGGATAGGGCTGAATTTTTATTTTCATGATATGCTTAAGATACATTGAAGGATCTTATTTTTCTATATGTCCTAAAGAAATGTATATTAAAATATGCCAAGTTGAAATTTTCCATGGTTAATGAAATTTCTTTGGAGATGATGGTCTGTTATTGGATTTTTAAAAATCAACAGCAACCCCCTAAGTCATTAGAAAAAAAAAAAATATGTATAGGAATCCATCTTTGAAATGCAGTACAAAACTAATGAAGATTTTTGTACTAATATTTAAGCATAGATTCCTGCCTGGAAATTTTTTCATCCCTATTCAGTATGACAGAGAAAAATTATGTAAACATGACCTGGGAGGAAAAAAAAACTGTATAATGACCATCTGTACTATTGTCTCCCTCTTCTCTTCAAACTACAAACATGTCTTTTTAAAATTTGTCATGTCCTTTGCCTTATTGAAAAGTCTCAAGGTTTGCCATTGCAGACTTTGTGTTCAGATCTCCTTTTCTCTACGTACTGTTGAAATCCCTTTAGAATATGTGGGTATTATTTATATGGTATGTATGTGTGTATGTGTGCATGTGTATTTATATAATGTATGGTCATACACCTTCTCTCTCACTAAATTATTTGTGCATGGCATCTAGGAAAAGGCATTCATTCACAACCTCTTATTGAATGTCCTCACATGCCAATCATTGTGCTAAGAAAGAGGTTATAATGAATAAGACAGAATCTGCTCACTGTCTGACATTACTACTTCCTCTGTGTAATTCACCGTAATGTAATAGAGAATACTGTTCATAATCAATAGTCAGTTCAGTTGATTAAGCTGCCAAGAAACATAGATTAAGACTTTGATGGGCCCTTATGCAGTAAAGGAGCACAAGGTTTGAGAAGCCTGTGAAAAGAGGCATCTATAGTCCCTCCATGCTTTGTCCTCTCGCATGTCTATTTCATTATCCCAGTCTCAACCTCGCATGGCTCTGGAGCCTCATCTTCAGTGCTAGAGTTTCAAGGATTATGTGTACTTGGAGGGCACATGAGATTTTCTGGCGAGCCAGGTCTTCAGTCTTGGCACTGTCCCAGGTCAGCATTTTTCAAGAGCAGAGTCAACCTGGAAAAAGTGTCTATGTCAGGCCATCTTCTTAAAATAATTTACCTTGTTCTTACCAGTTAATTCAAAGAAGAAACCAACAACAACCTTGTTCTTAGTTTCTCTCAGTGACTAATTCTTCATGTGCCAGTGGTCAGGTAAGGGAGCTTCATAAATATAAGAAGTAGCAAAATATTATTGTGCAAAACATTCCTACAACCCAAAAAGTTATTTCTAAATTGATCAATCTATAAACATTAATTGATGGTGCTGTTTTCTGAAAAACTTTTATCAAAAATTTGGGAATCCAGCCAGTAGCACTGACTGTGTGCTTCCCCCCCCACCCCAGCCCAGGTTCTTATATTCAGAATTAGGTTTCAAATCTCTGGGGAAGGAAAAACATGTTTTGGAATCTTCCAATCCCTTTACTTTTAGAATTGTCATTGAGGGTGCTAAAGAAGAATTGGAGTGCTATTGAGCAATCTGTGAAATTTCAACATCTTTGTGGAACCACATAGGAATCTTGGAAAAATACTTTTTTTACAGATTTAGCTGTCAATTTGATTTTTATACCTTCCTTTTTATGTTCTGATGCTTAAAATAGGATGGGGAAAACTTAAATTATATGAACAACACCTTATTTTCATGGAATTCTAGTATCAGAAGGTTTTAGCATCTTTTAAAGATATTCTACAATTAATCCTTTTAACATACCCACATATGAAAACAGGCTACATGTGTCATTGTTGCACCCTTTTTGCAAAATGGAAGATTGAAGAATATAATCCAGTCTTCACACTTCTTCCAGTAAACAGCTCTGCCACTGAAAAGGAAAAAAAGCTAAGTATCAGACAAGCAAGAGCAGTCTCCATCCTGACATATCTTGAATTGAAATGTGTATATTTCTAACAGGTTATTCAAGTAGTACATATTTTTTTTAAATACCCAATAAATCCTTGCGGGACCTAAAGTCAGATTGACAAAGTCTCTTTTGCAGTGTGTTCTATTTATTTTTTTAATTTAATTTTGTAAGATTTTGTTTTTAAGTAATCTGTATACCTAACATGGGGTTTGAACCCATCACCCCAAGATCAAGAGTCGCATAATGTATCATTTGAGCCAGCTGGGCATCCCTGCAGTGTATTCTATTTAGAAGATAGAATTGTCTTGTCAGTCTCATCCTTTTTTCTTATTGTGAGCAGTTTCTGCAACCAAATAAAGATCTGAGTGTTGTAGTAGAAAAGATAGCTGATCTCTTTCACAGGTTTATGATTTACAATAATTATAGGTGTACATAAAGTCTCCAATAATTAAAAATATGTGTCTGGGTCTAATTTAGTTGATTTTTTTAATGTAGACAACAAACATCCACAATATGTAAATTGATTCTTTGTCGTAATAGTATCAAACCCCCAAAACCTTCATTTCCCAAAAATAAGCTGAAGCTATTAGATGCTGAAATTATTAGTAATGGCCACTATCACATGGTATATACTTAATTTTCAACTTTTGAAGTACTTAGCTTCCAAAGACGTGGTGGCATTTACTTAGTCACTCATTCATCTGTCATATCCCACCTCCTCCCCAAAGCCACTTGGAACATTCTTTCTGATCTCAGAGAGGTAACTCTGCTTGCATTGTTCCAAAGTAAGCCTCTAACAGTCCTACATGGTCTTGACTCTGCTTCATGTCCCCTAGAGAAGCAGGAGTCAGAATGGAAGAGGGAAGAAGGGAGAGTGATCTACTGCATTGGGAAGGAAAAGGGCACTGGACTGGGACCCATGACACCACTATCTACATTCATTTTCTTTGATCTTGAGAAAGTCATTTATTTCTACTTTTCCTCATTTTACAACCAGAGTTAATAGTATGTTCATAATTCTTATCATTATATCATGAAGATTTAGGCTTATTTTGTTTATGGAGGATTGAGGATATGACTGAATATTTAGAAAACTTCTGAAATGTACTGCGAGTTCTGTGAAAAAAATCATAACTACAAAACATATCACCGTATTATTTCTTTAAAGATTTTATTTTGAAGTAGTCTCCACTCAGTGTGGGGCTAGAACTCACAACCCCAAGATGAAGAGTCTCATGCTCTCTGGACTGAGCCACCAGGCATGCCAGCATATCACGATATTGTTGTCTTGAACAATTCACAGTTTCCATGAATACCAAATGAGATCATGTTTAAGAAAGTACACTTAAAATAGCAAAGCTCGATTTTTATAAATAAAATTAATATTCTTATTAATATGTCTATTCCCTTTATCTCATCTTCCTAGCCAATTACCTTAAATAAACCAATTTATATTTATCACTGAGGCTGGTTTTGTGCATTCAAACAATCCTAATTCAGATAGATGCTAAGGATATATACATGGCTAAGACCTGGTTCTTGACTTTGAGACATTTATACTATTTAAAGTAGTTCTGCCCGCTATTAAGCAGGTACTCTATTTAAGTTAGCTGAATGAGTTAGTAGTAGGGCATGCTTAAAGATCAGAATTACCTGGCTGTCTGAAAGCAATGAAGAGAGGCTACAACTGAATTTGGAGCAGGGCTGGGGAGAGGGTATAGAACGAAGACGGGGAATAACCACACTGGTTTGGCTGAATTCCATTTTGCCCGTTTACCTTCAATAATATTTAGGTTATGATAAAGTGTTTCAAACCTGAAAGCTGTGCACTTATGAAACATTGTCATTGACTACTAACATGTAACAATGTTTTCTGTTATATTTTAAAATATAGTCGACCAGATGGGTCAGTCAGTTAAGTGTCTGCTTTCAGCTCAGGTCATGATCCCAGGAGCCTGGGATCCATCCCTGCACTGGGCTCCCTGCTTAGCAAAGGGTCTGCTTCTCCCTTTCTGTCTCCCTCTGCCTCTCCCCCTGCTTATGTTCGTACTTTCTCTCTCAAATAAATAAATAGAATCTTTTAAAAATAAAATAAAATACAGTTTACTTCCAAACATAGAATCTTTATTCTCACATTCTTTCAATTAGCAGTAGTTAGCATAATAATTAAAAAAGATTTAAAACCCGTTCATAGAAGCCAATATATTAAATTATCCTTCATGTATTGATAATGGAAATGTATTATTCTTTTTAATTTTTAATTATTTTTATATTTTATATTTTATATCTATATATTATTTATATATAATATATACCTTATATTATATATAAAATAAAAAATATTTTATATTTATATAATATTTAATTATTTTTAATTATTTTTAAGTCTTTGGACTTCTGACTGCTAGAGATCTCCATTTACCCTGCCTCCCCCTTTTTTCCTGAATTTCAGTTGCCAGTTATATAAGAAGGACCCGCTTAACCTGTGTTCTGAGCAGTGACATCTAACTGTAGATTTGATGCTTACTCAAAAAGAGATGAGTAGTTTTATATCCAACCCCCAAATATTAAATAGACATTAACAGTATGCACATATGTATGAAAACTATTTTTTTCTCAGAGAAAACAAATATCAGAACAAATAAAACCTTAAAAATTATGTAAGCTGAGATAATCATAGTTACGGAGCTATTAGGAACAGCAGAGAAATATATCCATCTTTAAACCTCTAGGAGGAGAAAAAAGGTTTAAAACAGGTATATTTTCAATCAATTCCTTCATAAAAGAACTCTCTGGAAAAACAGCCTGCAGCATATAGCTCATCACTCCTTGTGCAATCAGACATCCCATTGTCTTCAGAGGGAGAGCTGCTGCCTCACTGGCCTGGCCCCTTTAATGGATGAGTAGCTTCTGAAGAAGCATTGTGACATCCAGAGGTGCAGGTCTTTGAAGCGACGGTTCTGGGGAGCCATCAGTTCTTCACAGAGCAAGAGTTATATCAGAATTTCCTGGGAATCGGTCATCACATGAAATTATCAGCAATTCATGGACTTTCCTTTTTGCGTTTGCTTCGGCCTCGAGGGTAATCACCAAAGATTATAGTCTCCATTTCAGCTTTCATATCACTGAAATGTTCTTCTCTGCCGAGAGCATGATTGATTTCCAGAGGCCAGCTTTTAACCCCAGCTTCAGGAGGCCAGTGGCACTGCAGTGGTTAGAGAACTGCCAACAATTGTTCTCGTGATATTGTTTGTTGTGAGGCAAAAATCTGGTGACTCCTGGCTAATTATACAAAACCTTTCAAATAGAGTGACATATGAACTTCTTGTACGTAGAGGTATTTGTCCAGTTTTAGTAAAAGTGTTAAAGGTTGAGGGAGGCAGAAAGGGTGAATAAAAATTCCAAAGACTTTGAAGGTGCCAAGCATCCCGATAGGCTGAATTTCCAAATGGGAAACAGAAACATTTCTGAAAATCTTCATAAGGAGTAGATAGATTATAAATACAAATGGTTTTTACTTCATAACATTCGAACTTTTTATGAATGTTCCTGAGGGATTCTGTATTTCCTAACAACTCGCTAGGTGGTGCATGTAGGTATTTCTCCATTGCTTGACTAGGGAATTTTGATGAGATATGCATGGCCAAAATATGAGCAAACTAGACACATTTTTAATGTGATGATTTCGTTTACTGTATTCATGTTCCTCCCTTAGATGTTGCTGTATTCAGAATATACAGAAGCAGAAAGGACTTAATGTGTATTTGAAGCAAATTTGGTGGATAAAATAGTTTCACCTGCCGGTGACTGCATTTCCTTAACAAACTCAGAAGAAAGACAGTTCGGTTAAGACTACTTTTAGTTTGAACTGTAGCCTCCTTGCAGTAACCTAAAAATAATTATAAATCAAATGGGTAAATGTTAAATGTCAAGCTGTACCGTTAACAGAGCCTTATTCAATAAAGCAATTATCACTGCAGAGAACAGTGAGGCATAATACTGAAGCTCTTTATTTTACTTTACAAGTATGGTACATTTTGTATAATATAAATGCAGAGTTGAACCAAAAATCTTTTTTTACTGGAAGAGTATACACATATACATCCATACAAAAAGGCAGCAGCAAGATAAATATATCACGTAAAATATTTTTGATGTCACTTGTCCACAAAACCATTCAGGGACTACTTTCCTAATAAAAGTCCTAAAATGTTAAGTGTGACAAAGTAAGCTTGTAAGGAGAAGGACCAGTAGAATCAATATTGATGTAGTCATGACATCCTTGGATGGCAGCCACGGAACAGGGACATAGGGGCGCCTGGCTGGCTCAGTTGGAAGAATGAGCAACTCTTGACCTCGGGATTGTGGGTTCGGGCCCACGCTGGCTGTAGAGATGACATCAATAAATTAATTAAAAAAAAGAAAAGGAAACAGGGAGAGATAAAATACAAGATGCCCAGTTAAAGCTAAATTTCAGATAAACAACAAATTGTTTTTAGTATAAGAATATCCTATACAATATTTGGCACATGTGTTTACTTAAATGATTTGTTGTTTATCTGAAATTCAGCTTTAACTGGGCATCTTATACTTTTATTTGCAAATCTGATGACTGTAGCAAGAGATCTGGGTTCTGGGCTTAGCTGAAGAGGTTCAAGCAAGTCACTAAAATTCTCCAAATCGTTTCTCATTTTCAAGTGAGGAAGCTGGACTAAAATCGGGCTGGTGGGTGTGGGGCCTGGCCTACCAGTTGTAACCAGCATCATTTTCAGTGTTTACTGTTTTCAGTTAGGATGACTTGGGTGGGGGGCAGTTTCAGGAGCTCAAACTGAAACAAATTTAAAAACCAGTTTGAAAACATAGATGATCTCTGACATTTTACCACTGTGTAATGAGAGTATGCCATGGAGAGAAGGAACCCGAGATGCTCAGAACTGGAACACTGCAGATTTGTTGTCTTGCCTTGAGCCTTGTCAGTCCTCAACTGTCAGCTTTCTTCTTAGGGCAAGGGTAAGAAACGTGTGGTCCTGCATCTGGGGAAAAAACATTTCATTTCCACTTTGCTTTGCAGAATAAAGAATACATCCAAACAGGCCCGGGTTTCCGCTTGCACTTCTTGCCTGGTGGGCTTTTCTTTTCATCTTCTACCTTCTTAATTTGTGTCATGGACCTGTTTTGCTTCACCATCAGGATATATCTGATTCGTTACCCAACAGTCTTTCAAACTCAGCTTTGATAGAATGGTTTTGAGAGGATGTCAGTTAATGCATCTGGCTGTTTGGGAGGTGTATTGATTTTTAAATCAAGAAAGCTCAGTGCTTTCCTAGTGTCTAAGGAAGCCTATGTAACTTTTTTTTTTAAGACTGTTTACCAGAACACAGGCAAACATATTCTTACTTACTTGTATTTAGAGACTTTGGACCAATAACTTTTAAAACTACATCATAAGTATCTGCAAGTAGTCTTTGGTTACTGGTATGGCATTTTTTTTTCTCCTAAAGTACGGAGAATTCTATTTTTTTTTTAAAGATATTTTTCAGATTTACTTTTGGCACTGAATTTTATGTTATGGAAATTTAATCTTGAAGGCAAAGTTTTGGGGGCAGTTTTCCCGTCACTATTTTAAAAACAAAAGGAAAGGTCAAGAACAAAGTGCCTGTCTTCTATCAGATATTAGCCGGTCCTTTCAAACTGCAGGGTGGATGTACTATGATGTACTACAGAATAATTGCTTCTCATGATCTTCTCATTATCTATCCCTCAGCTGAATCTCTATCTTGAGTATTTTGCACATCTATTGAAAAATTATTCTTCAGTCTGTATTCCTGAAATAATTTTTTTTTATTTCACCCTGAGAAGACACAATACTAAATAACACAGGAAACGGCTGACCTGTGTAGTTTAGATTCTCTTGGTGAATCCAGTTCCTGTTCCCAACACTCTGAAGCATGTACTCTAGCTTTGTTAGTGGGACTTTTTTGGGGAGCAGGGGATGACATAGTTCATTGTCAACTATGCATATCTTGGGCTGTTTTTTTAAAATATGACTATACCTTATTGAAAAATATAAGTATTTTGGAGGTAGTAACTTTCCCACAAGGAAAAATATATTCATAGGATTTATCATTTTATTTCTTCTTTGCTATTAAAATTCACAGTACAGTTAAATTCTTATTAATTTCCTAAAAGATTCCACATAGTTTGCATTTTTCTGAAAAATTTTCTGAATTTTTTTTGCATTCTCTCATAAGGACATCTAACATTTTCATAAGAAATTTTTTTGTTACCTTGTCTTTGACAGATGTTATAGATCTTTCATATCTGTATGCATCCATTGGCCAAAAAATATTATAGTCATAGGAAAGCAAATCTTTTTTTTAAAGATTTTATTTATTTACTTGACACAGAGAGAGAGAGAGAGAGGCAGAGAGAGAGGGAGAAGCAGGCTCCCCACTGAGGAGGGAGCCCCATGCATGGCTATGATCCCAGGATGCTGGATCATGACCTGAGCCGAAGGCAGATGCTTAACCAACTGAACCACCCAGGCAACCCAGAACATCAAATCTTGAAGATAAAAGAAAAGCTTTCAAGAACTTTCTTCCCATCCTGATGGAAAAACACCACTCTCTCTCTCAGTGGTTTCCAGTCACATCTAAACATTTGCTTGTTTAAGAATGGAAACAAAGAAAAGCATTGGGTTTTCTTAGAAGAGATAAAATTCAGCTCATTAACCTTATTTCTTTTTCCCTATGTTGAAAGCAGCAGTTGGAATTGGACTACAGAGTGGTCTGAGCTTCCTTAATAAATCACATTAACCGATTAGACATTTCAAAATGCATTGTTTAACCTGAATATGGGTAATATGCCGTTGAGTTTTTTTTTTAGCTTACTCGTCTGTTGTTTGAATAGGAACATCAACACCCAAAACTGTTGGGTGTGTTTGGGTATGTGTGTATGTGTGTGTGTGTGTGTGTCTCCATGCAGTGAGGTCCAAATGAACCTTCAGTTAAGTCTCCTACCCACTGCAGACATAAATTGAAAGTCTTATTTGTTAAACTGAGCTTTTTGAAATGCTCTTTGATGTGGCTTCTTAAATTAGCCAACAGCATAACTACAGCATTGCTGCATAGCTCTTAATCCCTGGTAGCATGGAAAATCACCAGGCATGTGGAGCCGCCAGGAAAATGGAACATTTTACATTTGTACTGACCATATTTGTTACATACAAGGATCTACTGTCAGAATTAGACGTGCGGCTTCAGTAAGGTACACAGGTCTAATCTTGTGGCGTCTCCCATTAACAAAATAACTACTGTCTAAAAAAGACCTTAAAATTTCTTCCTTTTCCTCAGAATAGTTTTTAAATTATCTGTCAAAAGTGTTCAACTGGTTTTCCACTAAAGAGAGGAAAGTGGTGAAACCACCCATTCATTAGCTTTTTGCTTTTTTGCTTTTACTATTTGGTAACTCTTTGAAGTTCTTAAAGTATTAAACTTGAAAAACATTATTTTCTTAGAGTATCTTCATAAGTGTTAGATCATGGACCAATTCTGTACTTATGTAAAGAACAAGAGAGGTAACTTGTACTCATTTTGCTATTCACTAACTACCAGACCAAACACACTGCACAGAAACCCACTTGGAAGGTTTCCATGTGAGAGGACATCTAGCACGTAGCACTCCTCTTCAGACAACTTCCAAAATGCAGGTCACTTTCTCCTTGAGGTTATGACGATCATAGGAACTCTGACATCCATTTGTTATCTTGGTACTTGTCAGTTGAAGAACATCCACTGGAAATCTCACAGGCTACTTTGAAAGCTGAAGAACATGCCCCTTACTTACACCAGTTGTACAGTTCGGAATTTGGTATCAAATTATCCTAAGTCATGGAATAGTGTCATTGCTTTTATGTTTTTGGTATGGTTTTACATGTAGAAGAATCTGAATCACAGTTGTGTCAAGACAACCAAAATGTTTTTAGGAATTATCTGTGGTAAAATGTTGTGGGTAGTTTTTTCCCGTTCTCCTATCTGATTTTGTTTTAAGTACTTAAACACTCTGAAAATACCTTATTTATTACTTTAGATTTATAGGTCTCTTCAAATACAATGTTGTATTTTTTTGAAGGCTTGTTCTTCATTTTATGTCCAGTTCCTAAGACAGTGAATGATAGCCACTTGATAAAATTTTGTTAAATCAATGAATTTTCAAGAAAATACAGTGTCTGTGCAAATTGAAAATCATGCATTTATAAAAGTGTGATGTGTTGGGAAAGGAGCAAAAATTTCCAAGTACTGAACAGTCTAAGTTGTTATAAACAACCTCTAAAAACGTTGCATCCTTTACGATCAGAGTGATCTAGAAAGTGGACAATATTTTATGGCAGAAACACACATTTCTTAACATTCTATGTTTCTTTTTATTCTTCCAAAAATAAAACCAAGATGGAATTTCTCCAAAAACCGCCGGAAAATGCAGTTCAGTTTTTCTTTCCAAATAGATCTTCAAAATAGATCACCGGGTGTTTTTCCTTACTTAGTCATCCTTTTTGTCAATGGAATATACAATCTTGTTTGATGAATCTCAGAACTTTTCAAAGAGGGACTGACAATATGGAATTTGAGTGAAAGATGTCGAGCCTTCTAAATTTATTTAAACAAAAAAAGGGAGGTGGATGAAAGGCTAATCTGTGCTCTACTCTGACTGGCTGCTTCAGATCTCTGGGCTGATTTTGAAATATGAATTTGATTTTGAAATATGATTTTGAAATATGAAAAAACTCATATTTTCCAGAGACTATTGACACCCCAAAGGAGACTCTGGAAAGAGAACCTGGGGTCCCATCTCATTTCTGCAGGAATCGCATACTGCTAATTGTTAACCAGCCTCAAAATACTGAACAGCTTACCATATTTTGATAAAAGAGTAGTAGTAATAATAATAGCTTTATTGGGTTGGAGATAAAGATATAATGTGGCCTATTGCTTATTATTTCCCTAAGTGTGTGTGTTGTCTTATTTTAGTCTTTATATCAGTTCTGAATGACTGATTAAACTCCTAGTAGAGGAATAGTATCCCATTGTTATCAGGACACAGAGGATTCCATGAGCAAGGCGCAGCCAAGGTGTGGTTCTAGTACAGAGCTGGAGACCCGTGAGGGAAGCACCTTTCCAGACATATGGCTCCTGGCTGAATCAACAGCCTGTGGAGAGAGAGTGGCGGGCCATTTGTCTTCCTTTCAGTGACAGTGATGGCATCCATGTGGACCCCTGTCAGGGTGCTTTGGGTAGGAGAAGCAATGTTGGTGTGGCAAGTCTGTGCTTGTACACATTCCAGATGCAAAAATGCAGGTCTCCTGGTAGCGTGCAATTCCAGTGTAATGTTCCATGAGGTTTACTTTTATTGAGCCTTCTGATTTGAAATCCAAAACCGTACAAAGCTGTGTGGTTGAGGTGCTGTTGCCAGTAATACGCAATTGTTTCTATCTCTTGATCTTTGAGAAAAGAAATGGGTCTTTGTGATAGCTCCGTCTGTTTGGTCTCTATTTCAGTTTGTGAGGATTTGAAAAAGTAAAACAATAAGGTTAAGGCATGGGGTCAGAGTGTTTAAATATGAAACAGGCAAAACCTTTTTTTGAGGTAACTCAGAGAGATACTACTCTTCAATGATGTAGCTGTCACTTTTAAATGTGTCACTTTATGAACATTTGAAGTTTTCATGGGACACTGTTGTCACATTCCTTTCCATAAGTCTGATATTGAAAAAGGAAGAGATGAACAAATAGTCATTCTTTTTGTACTACTGTAACTTGCTAATATTGCACTTTAAAAAGTGATGCTTTGCCAAACTTCCAGAGAGCCCTGAGTCACCAGGGTTTAGTCATCAAGGTCCTCTTTGCAGTAAATCAAGGGCAGGTATAAATGATGACCGTCCCTGGCTGCATGTAATCTCTAAGTAGTCCCTCTCTTAGGTGTTTTATTCTGTGTTGCAAGCCCAGCTGTTACAATGGGGAGAGAGGATAGGACAGCCCCAATGTTTATTTCTGGCTCTCCTTAACTTGCACAAGAAGAAATGGGCTGATTCTAAGAGAGATGAAAATGGATCAGAAAGAGAAAAACCCAGACTCACCTCTCCAGGAAACTTACTTAAGCATCAAGTGGGCCTTACGTGTAGTTGGACTAGGCAACTCCCCTCCAGGCTGCGGAGGAGCTAGAAACATCCATCCTTTCTTCAGATCTCACCACCCTGTCCCCCTCAGCAGAGCCTCAGGCACTACCCGTCATCCGGCTCCGTGCTCCGTTTGCAGGAACAGTGGGGAGAGACTCTACCTGAGTTTGAATCCTGGCTTCAGACCTTCCGACTCAGGGGTGACAAGCTATTGAAACTCTCAAAGCCTTGGAGCCCTCATTTGTAAAAGAGGATAAAGATCATATCTGCCTCGAGGAGACCTTGGAGACGACACAAAATAATCCCTTAGTATAATTCCTGGCACATGGTAAGAGCTCTGTAAATCTAAGATGCTCTTATTATGATGTTTATTATTGTTCTTCCACATTTAAAAAAGGAATGGAAAGGCCAATACCCCCTGGGAGGATAACACATTGACGTCACTGGTAAAGGGAGGGTCCTCGGTGCTAAAAATGTGAGAAAATCAGAAAACAGAGAAAAAGCCCAAAGTAGAGGGGAGGCAAAGGAGACAGACCTCCAAGTGCTTTCTCAGGCCTGTTATTTTGCTTAAAGTTCACTTCTTTTCCCAGCCCCAGTTAAATACAGTTTCTATTGTCTGTTTCTTCATTGGTTAACTTTCACAATTATAAATATGTCCTTATGTTGGACTCATCCTGCGCCATCTAGTCTGGAACAATATCTGACATATTAGGCCTCCAAGAATGTCTATGACTGTTAAACTTTAAAAGTCAAAAACCTAAATAAAATCTTTAAAAAAAAAAAAAGTCAAAAACCTGGTTTCTACCTCCGTTTGCTAGAAAAGCTAGTATTGCTCATTTTTTGTAAAATAAGTACTTCCCAAATGCCTTTCAGTACATCGGTTAAAATAGATGACTGAGTTTAAGATGACACTACTCTGTCTTTAAGAATAGTGCAGAAACCTAGCCATTTAGCCACAGAGCAGAAAACCTTGTATAATCCTTCTAGGGCAGTCTCTTTGTTTTTTAATTGGGCGGTGCTCCAACTTTACTCCCATTTTTTACTTCAACTTTACTCCTAGCCAAACTGGCTGCATAATGAAATCATTTTAAGACTCTACAAGGATATAAATCAAATTTCAGGCCTCTTGAAAATTACAGAGATAGTAGGAAGTTTGTATTTCTAAGTTCTTTGCCTCAAACCTAAAAATCATCTCATCTAAAAGCCATTTGATCCCATAGCCCCTGCATTGGTTTCTCTCCCCACCCCCAGTAGGGTCGCTCCTGCCTTTAGTGAGGTGCCCGGCTTTGTTTTTCCCAGTGGCTAAGTTTTATTTGCAGCTGCATATTTTTATGTGATTGCTTACACTGTGAAGATGTAAATTACTTTCTGGTATGCTCAATAACACTTTTTAAAAATCCACACAGATTTGTGGTTCCATAATCTTGGTGAATACACCAAGGATACCTGTTTGTTCTTATTCTGATATTAAAAATATAATAGATGGTGTGATAAGGCCAGCTTCAGTAATTCATTTATAAGTACTATAATATAATAGTTAATTTGTCCATACATAGCCTCCAATTATCTCCTCAATTCCTGGTAATAGCCACAACCCCATCATTCATTTTTATTACCTCCCAGTTAATTGCACTAATAGGTTTTGCTTTTCATTTCTACATGATTTTCATTAGAAAAAAATGGCAAGTGTTAACTCTTGCTGCTTTTTGGTTAGTAAGCATTGCAGACTTTTTAATCAGAGATGAACAAGGAAAATGAATTTTTTAAAACTTTCTTGTAAATGTGCTTGCTAGCCTCAAAATTCCAGATGACTACTTCTAACTTTTACTTTTTTAGAAAAGAAGAGGCTTATTTGGGACCAATAAATTCTGCCAGGTAAGGAATATTGGTAGCTAGAACTACGTGGGTTTTTTTTTTTTTTTAATGGAAAAAAAACCTCTCATATGAAATTTGATTTTTTAAGAAAAAAAAAAAACAAAGCAAAATTTCTCTAGCATTATTTGCCAATGAATCACAATTTTCTCAGTACATAGATAGTTTTCTTGTGCAATGTGAATGAACATGAGCTAAATAATGAGTATTTACAAGGCACTTGTTCATTTAAAAGTGATATAAACATTTTAACAGAGATGTTTGAAAACACTTGTTTATTTTTAATAATCAGATGTCTATGAGAAAGCCAACTGACTGTTTAAGAAAACTCTTACTGTGGCTAATTTCAATATCTCCAATAATTTTTCTGAGTATTCTACATATGAGATCATTATGATATGTATATATAGTTTTGACTGTATTAAATTGAGTCACATGCATATATCACAATTTAGGATTTATGAGAATGTTTTTATTTATGAGAATGTTTTTATTCACCCTATTTTATTTACCCTAAAAATTGGTGATTGAATAAAAGCATTACCATTGACTTAGTTCTACATATTTCATCATAATTACAGAGAACTGACATGCATTAGTAGAAGAAAATATGTTTTTATAAATTAACATCATAGTTACTATTTTCTTCTAACTTGTAGAGTATTGTAGGACTGCTAAGAAAAATATTTAAGATTTTATCATTTAATACTTTTTTTTTTAAAGATTTTATTTGTTTATTTGAGAGAGACAGAGCAGGAACAGGGAGGAAAGGGAGATGCAGGCTTGCCCCTGAGCAGGGAGCAAAAGCAGGGCTCCATCCCAGGGCCCTGGGATCATCCCAGGGCCCTGAACTGAGCAGAAGGTAGAGCCTTAAGCAACAGAGCCACCCAGGTGTCCCTCACTTAATATCTTAAAAAGGGAAAGGGAGAGATCTGAAAACCTTCTCTATATTCTTCCATGTCTGGATCCCACTGAAATGACTCACGTAATTGCAGTTACTGTGTCAGATGGCAAATGCTCCAAATATCAGCTAGATGGTATCTATTTCAAGGTACCAGCTGAATTGGCAAGTGGAGCAATCTTTTTAAGACAATTTAAAGTTTTCTTTCGACTACATGGGTTCCCCAAAATGACATTTGAATAAGAAATGTAATTATAGAATCCTGTGATAAACAGCAGAGAAAGACAAAAGAGATTTAGACAGAGTGGGGCGGGGGGGAGTGGATCTTTCCCTGAAATAGCTGTTAAAAAAAAAAAAAAGAGTCAAATGAAAACAAAGAAAAATCTATTCCAAATGAGAAACATAGGGGATAAAATTTTTACATGATTAGTGATAAATTGTTCAAAGGATAAAAGGCAACAAGAATTAATAACAAGGAATGAAGTGAAAGGGCTGTGTTTAGTTAGCTGATTTTATAAGGATGGGTAGGAATATGTATATAAGATAGAGAAGCCAGTTCTGGTAAGAGTTTCTTGAAGGAACCTCCTCAGTTCACTTATGGGAGAGCACTCGGCAGGGAGCTTGCCTTTGTACCTGGAGGGCTCATCCACAGTTCACCTTTTGGGACAGTTTGCTCCCAGCCTTGGGGACACTAGGGGATTTTTTCAGGCTGATGTGGTGCAAATGTGAGATTTAAGTAGAATAAAGTTGTATTAGGAGCCATTGAAAAAAATTATATAAGCAGCTAACAATTTAAAAAATGTAAGAGGAATGTTTATATTCCAGGTCATGTTGGAGCTGTCAGCAGATGTCTTGGTTTACTAAAAACATGGAACTAGATTATTTTAGATATGCCTTTTGCCTATGTTTCTATATTGTGGTATGGAAACAAAAAGCATATATGCCTTTAATTTAGATAATGAACGTTTTAATTTTTAATGTTAATTTTCAATCTTTTTTAAAATGAGTAATAGGAAAGAAGATGTTAACCTATGATTTCATGGATATTATCACTCTGTTTTTAAAAGTCAATTTTACTTTGATTTAAAGAAAAAATAAGTAAATAATAATATATGGCTATGGCAAAAATAATGAAAGTGGCATGCAGAAAACTGATGTTTGGGAAATATTCATATAATTTTATTCCATGTCGTTCACACATAACCAGCAAGTATTTTTCAGAGCCTGAGAACAGAAAATATCTCAATAAAATGCTCTCGTTTTTTAACTTAGCAAAACAATGTACTTTTTTTCCATCCTGCTCAATATAGTTAGGCTATTTTATTTTTAGCCCGTTCAAACTGCTTTGCCATCTCTAGTAACAATCAGAAAGTATAGTTTCATGTTTTGCAAAGGCATGAATGAGACCTAAGTGTATGCATTTGTGAGTAAAAAAAAAAGTGAACCTAAGTTTTATTTTCTGAACTTCTGAGATTTTCTTTGCCTATGGAGGTTTTTTTTTTTAATTTTCATTAAGTACACTTAATACATCAGTCATGACCTTGAACCAAAGACATCCCCAGATTTTCCAGTAAGGATATTTTTACACTTGGTAGTTAAACATCATACTCATACAATTTTTTTCTTTTTTTATGTTTTAAATTATCACATATAAAATCGACTTTTTACGCATATATATAGTTCTAAAAACGCTAACATGTGGAAATTTTTGTGACCATCACTACCGTCAGGATATAGAATAGTTCTGTTACTCCAGAATATCCCCCTCTCCAAATTTTTGTTCTGTATAGTGAGAATACGTTATCCTGTCATCTCTATTAAACTTGTAGCAAAAAAATAGGCTATACTACTATTCAATAGTTCTGTAATCCACCCTCTTTTCTAATATACTTAGGTTCTAATAGCTAATTTTATACTTTGTTGATTTATACTTCTGATCAAGGATAGTATTCATTTGTCCTCTCTACCAAATCTCATCAACTAATCCAATCCTGAACTCTAAACGCAGGAGATTTCCTACATGATGGAGTCAGTGGATCTGTTCTTGTTCATGTTGCATGTGTTGATAAGTAATGCTTTGTTCATCATCCGCATTGTTTTTTGAACTGCCAGTTGTCTGATGTTAATGCTGGAGATTATTTGGAATACGCAAGAGAATCACTGCTCTGTCTCTCTTTTTATAGGCTCTACAGATAGTGTTCTTTCTTTTTCCAAGTATTTTCATGGCGTTGTGCCATAGTTTCTCTAAGGCTGAGTACTTTCATCACCATATATTTTTCTGAATATGTATGGAACATGCAAACCAAAGGAAAGAAAGTTATAAGTTATAAGTCAAACTTAACCTTTTTAAACATTTAGATTCAGTTAGCCAACATATAGTACATCATTAGTTTCAGATGTAGTGTCAGTAATTCCTCAGCTGGGTATAACACCCAGTGCTCATCACATCACATGCCCTTCTTAAAGTCCATCATCAGTTACTCTACCCTCCTTCCACCCCCCCTTCAGCAACTTTCAGTTTGCTTCCTATAGTTAAGAGTCTCTCATGGTTTGTCTCCCTCTCTGATGACTTCCCATTCAGTTTTCCCTCCCTTCCCCTGTGATCCTCTGCGCTGTTTCTTATGTTCCACATATGAGTGAAGTCATATGATAATTGTCTTTCTCTGATTGACTTATTTCACTTACCATAATACCCTCCAGGTCCATCCATGTCAATGTAAATGGTAAGTATTCATCCTTTCTGACCACTGAGTACTGTTGCATTGTGTGTGTGTGTGTGTCTACATACCACATCTTTACCCATTCCTCTGTTGATGGACATCTCAGCTCTTTCCACAGTTTGGCTAATTTTTGGACCTTTCTGCTATGGATGTTGGGGTGCAGGTGCCCCTTCAGATCACTACCTTTATATCTATGGGGTAAATACCTAGTAGTACAATTGCTGGGTCATAGGGTAACTCTATTTTTAACTTCTTGAAGAACCTCCATACTGTTTCCCAGAGTGGCTGCACCAGTAGGCATTCCCACTAGCAGTGTAAGAGGGTTCCTCTTTCTCTGCATCTTCACCAACATTTGTTGTTTCTTGTCTTGTTAGGTGTGAGATGGTATCTCATTGTGGTTTTGTTGTATTTCACTGATGGCAAATGATGTGAAGTATTTTTTTCATGTTCCTGTTGGCCATTTGGATGTCTTTTTGGTAAAATGTCTGTTCATATCTTCTGCCCATTTCTCGACTGGATTCTTTGTTTTGGGGGCAATGAGTCTGATAAGTTCTTTATGGATCTTGAATACTAGTCCTTTATCTGATATGTCATTTGTATATATCTTCTCCCATTCTGTAGTTTGCCTTTTAGTTTTGTTGACTGTTTCCTTTGCTGTGCAGAAGGTTTATTCTTGATGAAGTCCCAAAAGTTTATTTTTGCTTTTGTTTCCCTTGCCTTTGGAGACATGTCTGGCAAGAAGTTGCTGCGCCTCAGGTCGCAGAGGTTGCTGCCTGCGTTCTCCTCAAGGATTTTGATGGATTCCTGTCTCACATTTAGGTCTTTCATACATTTTGAGTCTATTTTTTTGTGTGGTGTAAGGAAATGGTCCAGTTTCCTTCTTTTGCATGTAGCTGTCCAGTTTTCCCAGCACCATTTATTGAAGAGACTATCCTTTTTCCATTGGACATTCTTTCCTGCTTTGTTGAAGATTAGTTGACCATAGCATTGAGGGTCCATTTCTAAGATCTCTATTCTGTTCCATTGATCTATGTGTCTGTTTTTGTGCCAGTACCATACTGTCTTGATGATGAAAGCTTTGTAATAGAGCTTGAAGTCTGGCATTGTGATGCCACGAGCTTTGGGGTTTTTTGTTTGTTTGTTTGTTTGTTTAACATTACTCTGGCTATTCAGGGTCTTTTCTGGTTCCATACAAACTTTAGAATTATTTGTTTCAGCTCTGTGAAAATTGTCAGTGGTATTTTGATAGGGCTTACATTGAATGTGTAGATTGCTCTGGGTAGCATAGACATTTTAACAATATTTATTCTTGTTTTCTTATTTGTTGTTAAACAGTATTTATTAATATTGCTCTGGGTGACATAGACATTTTAACAATCCAAAAGCATGAAATGTTTTTCCATTTCTTTGTGTCTTCCTTAATTTCTTTAATAAATGTTCTGTAGTTTTTAGAGTACACATCATTTACCTCTTTGGTTAGGTTTATTCCTAGGTATCCTGTGGTTTTTGGTACAAATGGGATCAGCTCCTTAATTTCTTTCTTCTGTCTCATTGTTAGCGTGTAGAAATACAGCTGATTATTTTGCATTGATTTTATATCCTGCCAAGTTTCTGAATTGCTGTATGAGTTCTAGCAATTTTGGGGTGGAGTCTTTTGGGTTTTCCACATAAAGTAACATGTCATCTGCAAAGAGTGAGAGTTTGACTTCTTCTTTGTCAATCTGAATGCCTTTTATTTCTTTCTGTTGTCTGATTATAAAAGAAGGGACAAGAACCATATGATCCTCTCAATTGATGCAGAAAAATCATTTAACAAAATACAACATCCTTTCTTGATTAAAACTCTCCACAGTATAGGGATAGAGGGAACATACCTCAATATCATAAAAGCCATGTATGAAAAACCCACAGCAAATATTCTCTGTGGGAAAACTGAGAGCTTTTCCCCTAAGGTCAAGAACATGACAGGGATGCCCCCTCTCGCCACTGTTGTTCAACGTAGTACTAGAAGTCCTAGCCTCAGCAATCAGACAACAAAAAGTTAAAACTTTACTTGATCAATATCTAGACAAAGGTTGCATGTTAATCTGCTATGGATATTTGAGCGTATAACTATGACATGTGTTTCAAGTAAGATGGATTTCAATCTGTAGTGCATGAAAAGTAATAAATTATTTTAAAATAATGATCAATAGTTTCTATGTTGTGATATGAGCCTGTCATTTATAACTTTGTCATAAATCAAAAATTGAGTAACTGAAATAGATGTGTGGTGATTGTGACTGAGGTCGTTTCAGACCATCTTAACAATCATCACCTCATATAAGAAAAGTATTAACATGTGAATTTGAACCCTGACCTTTGGATCTTAAGTTTTCTTGTTTTATGATTCTTTTAAGGTTTTTCAAGATTCCTTATAGAGGTATAAGATTCCTTGATATGATTCTCCTGTGATTTGGTTGGGAGTGGTTATTATTTCAAACCAGTTTTTTGTTCTTGTTTTTAACTCCTGGAAACAAGTACCTTGCTATTGAAGGAGACTGTTTATTATCCCTCTTTGGGAACTAAGAAGTTAAAACCTTAGGGAATAATACAGCTACTTTAACTTGCTCATATTTACTGTCTATCCTTTGAAGCTGTACATTGACTATTTTATCATTTGCTCTTCAGATGGATCCTGTGCAAAAAGCAGTCATTAACCACACTTTTGGAGTGTCCATTCCCCCAAAGAAGAAACAAGTTATTTCTTGCAATGTCTGTCAGCTTCGCTTTAATTCGGATGTGAGTATCACCTTTTCATTGTTCTCTGTAGTCTGTCAAGCTCAAAGTCTGATTGTTCTGAATATGTACATCTCTTCATATTTACATCACCTCTAACAACCACTCGCCTTGGTGGCCCTCTTACTTCAGTGGGCCAGATTTTCCGATTCAACATTAGAAACTTGAGTAATAGAGTGGCTAATATCAAAAACCAAGAATTCCTCCATGTGATCAATCACACCCCTACCATTTTATGCTTAATCTTGCCAATGATATTCACTTTTCAAAAATCACTACATAGAGAATTTTTTAAAAGTTGAAAATGCAATGAATGCTGAAGAAAATTATTGCTATTCCCCTTTATAACAAGTGTCACATTTCATGTGTGTATGCCAAATCATATTAAATACCTGAGGGAGTAATTTATTACACAATTTATATTTTCCCAGAACATGGAAATGCAGGGAAATTTTTAAAATTATTTTAACTGGCCAGCATAACCATCATGCTTAAAAAAATAATAATAATAATAACAAGAGTACAAATCATTTTAAATGTAGGAGTAAGGTAACATGAAATTAAAATAAATAATATTAAAATGTTTATAATACTCAATTACCAAGTAAAGCCAATGGCCAATGCAAATCTGAATCTGGAGCTATATATTATGTGTTATTTCCTGAGCTACTCCACCCAGAAGCCATCTTCCAAAGAACATGTTCCAGGATTCATGCTTTTTTGCAACTACTAAAACAATAATACTCTTGTTTGTACATACCAGTAAATATTTTGCTAATGCTGTATAGGAAACATAATAAAAATTATAGCCATTGGAAGAGAGTGTTTTTATCATGTTTAACATGATTTGTAAAAGTATATTTAATGCAATTTCCATCAAAAATCCAATACATTTTTTTGGCACTCAATAAAATCTTTCTCAACTCCCTATTCAAGAATTAAAGTGTTTCCTAAAAAATTGAGAACTATATGGTAATCAATTCATTAGAAGTCTCAACATTGTCAGCTGTCCCCAGATTCATCTACAGACCCTGTACAATCCCAATCAAAATCCCAGAGAGCATTTTTGTGGAAAATGCCAAGCTTCTTAAATTACATAGAAAAGAAAAACCCGAGACTAGACAAAGCTTTAAAAAAAAAAACAACAAAAAAACAAATTTTCCAGACTTCACTCCTTGATTTCAGTAATTACCTTAAAACCTACAATAATCAAGACTGTAATATTGGTGGAAGGATAGTAGTTATGTTGATCAGTGGAACAGAGTAGAGTCCAGAAATTGCCCCAAAGCTGTATGATCAGTTGATCTTCAACAAAGTTGCAGTGACAATTCAGTGGAGAAAGGCTAATCTTTGTAACAAATAGTGTAATTGGATAACCACATGTAATAGAAAAAGAACCTTGAAGGCCATTTCAGACAAAATTCCAAAATTAATTCAAACGAATTATATATGTAACCATGAACTGAAAAGTAAAAAACTTCAGAATAAAACATCAGAGGAAATCTACGTGAACTTGAATTAGGCAAATGATTTCTTAGGAAACTAAAAGTGTGAACTAAAGGGGTACCTGGGTGGCTCAGTCTGTTAAGCATCTGACTCTTGATTTTGGCTCAGGTCATGATCCAGAGTTGTGGGATTGAGACCCACATTGGGCTCCAGCTCAACATGAAGTCTGTGTATCCTTTCCCCCCACCCCATCAAATAAATAAATAAATAAATGTATGAGCTCTAAAAATATTGATATATTAGACATCATCACAATTAAAAGCTTCTCTTTAAATGACACTGTTACACTCTTAAGAAAATAAAAAGTGCTTGCTTTGGCAGCATGTATACTAAAATTGGAACAAAACAGAGAAGATTAGCATGGTGCCTGCACAAGGATGACACTCAAATTCATGAAGCATTCCATATTTTTGATGGAACATTATTATGCTAAGTGAAATAAGTCAATCAGAGAAAGATAATTGCTATATGATCTCACTGATACTAGGAATTTGAGAAACAAGACAGAGGATCATAGGGGAAGGGAGGGAAAAAAGAAACAAGATGAAACCAGAGAGGGCAACAAACCAAAAGAGACTCTCAATCTCAGGAAACAAACTGAGGGTTGCTGGAGTGGAGAGCTGGTGAGGAAATGGGGTGGCTGGGTGATGAACACTGGGGAGAGGATATACTATGGTGAGCGCTGTGAATTGTGTAAGACTGATGAATCATAGACCAGTATCCCCAATACAAATAATACATTATATGTTAATTTTTAAAAATTTGCACCTCAAAAAAAGGAAAAGAAAAGTTATAGACTGAGAGAAAATAATATAAACATGTCATTTAAATATTTAAATAAGTTACAACTCAATAATTAATAAGAAATGGGCAAATGATTTGAACAAGCACTTTACCAAAGAAGAAAAATGAACGGCAAGTAAGTATGCAAAACAGTGTTCAATATCATTAGTCATTAAAGAAGTGCAGACCACAATTACCCCTCTACCTATTAATATGATGAAAAGTAAACAAATTGATAATACCAAGTGGCAAGGATGAGGGGCAACTGAACTCTAATTCGTTGTTGGTAGAAATACAAAATGGTGCAAGGGACTTTGGAAAATAGCTTAATAGTTATTTATAAGAAATTTTTAGGAAGTTATAGATAAATTTTCCATATAACCCAGCTATCCAACTTTTAGGGTTTTATCTAAGAGAAATGAAAACTTATGTTCATATATATGTGTCACTTATAGTAGCTTTATGCATAATTACCTCAAACTGGAATTGAGCCAAATGTCTATCAGCTGATGAATGGATCAACAAATAAAAGTATAGTCATACAATGGAATACTGCTTAGCAATAAGAGAAATAATATACTGATAACATCCTACACAATGCGAGAATCTCAAAGGCAGTATGCTAAATGAAACCAATTGAACACAAAGACAATGTACTGTATGGTTGCACTTATGTAACTTTTGGCAAATGACAAAACTATGGGAAAAGAAATCAGATCATTAGTTAACAGGGATGGAGCAAAGCGAGGTTGGGGAATCGACTACAAAGGGTGTAAGGGGTATGAGGGAGCTTTTTCGAGTGATGAAAATATTCTATGTCTCCATTTTTGTGGTGGTTACACAACTGTTTTTGTTTTTCAAATCTCATACAACTAAATAACTAAAAAGGAATTTTACTGTATATAAAGTATACCTCAGTAACCCTGACTTGAAAAAAAAATCAGCATTGTAGGAGCCATGAAATATTTTGTAAGTAGATTAATTAATGATAGGGACATAAATACTAACTGTATTGAGCTACAATATTACTACTCAATTTAAGGTATAATAATTAAAGAATTTTTGTAAGGAAAGACAGAATAATAAATCCTAAAATAGATCCAAGTATGTTTAATAGTTTTGCATAGTCATTATCCAAATTTCTACAGTCACATCACAGGTCTTCTGCTCTATATTTTGTATGAGTCCATACACTGAGAGGCCATGCAATATAGAATCCTGGGTTAAGAGTCCTTGAGGTGATTTAAATCCTAATTTTGAATTTGATAAATCACTTCACCACCATGGGCCTCAGTTTCCTCTTGTGTCACAACCTAAAATAGACTACATAATTTTGAGAGGACCATTCCAGCTCTGTGATTAAAAATCATTTCCATGGCTTTTCTGTTGGAAGATAGGGTATACAGCAATTGCCTTGCTAGGTAGTTACCCCAGGGATACAAACGTAGTGATCCAAAGGGACACCTGCCCCCCAGTGTTTATAGCAGCAGTGTCCACAATAGCCAAGCTATGGAAAGGGCCAAGATGCCCATTGACAAATGAATGGATAAAGATATACACACACACACACACACACACACACCAGAATACTACTCAGCCATCAAGAAAATGAAATCCTGCCATTCGCAACAATGTGGATGGAACTGGAGGCTATTATGCAAAGCGAAAAAAGTCCGTCAGAGAAAGATAATTATCATATGATCTCACTCATATGTGGAATTTAAGAAACAAAACAGGATCATAGGGGAAGACAGGAAAAAAAATAAGACAAAATCAGAGAGGGAGACAAACCATAACAGACTCTTAATCATAGGAAACAAACTGAGAGTTGCTGGAGTCAGGGGAATGGGGTAACTGAGTGAGGGACATTAAGGAGGGCACGTGAGGTAATGAGCACTGGGTGTTACATAAGACTGATGAGTCACTGCTCTCTACCTCAAACTAATAAACATTATATGTTAATTGAATTTAAATTAAAAAAACTTATAAATAGGTAAATAAAGGACAGGGTATAAATACCTTCACCTTACAGGTGGAACAATTAAGACCCAAAAAGAATGACTAAGAGTTTTGTTTTTCATCAGTGTCATAGGTTGGGTTATGGGGGGTGGCTGCCTTCTGTCTGTGCCCCAGAATTGCTCTGGGAGTAGGGTCACCTTTGACTTGAGTTTTGTTTGATGTCAATGATTTTCTTTGTATTTACTAATAGGGACATGAGAAATGTACACAGGTGAGCATGTGACCACCAGCTTCCTTGTCGCCGTTCAAAAGTTCTGTCGATAATGGAGAAAGAAATTAAATTTCTGAGTCGTGCTTAGACTCCGGGCAGTAAAGCTACAAAGTCTGGGTGGCAAATTCACAAGTGTGACATATACATGTTCTCAGTGTTTAGTAATGGTGCTATAATCTGCATAACTGAGCTCTGAAACTGAGCATTTTTTATTTGGGGGAGAGTTTATTATTTTATAATTACCCTATTTACATTTTAATGTAAGAATTAAGAAGATGCTCATCCTTATTTTCTTTAATAACATTTCTAAATCAGCCTGAGACTGCATTGGCTTCACTCTTCAGTGTAGAAAATATGTTTATTGAAAAATCTGGAAGGCAGATTTGCACAGTAAACAGACTGCATTCTGCAGTTCTCCATTAGCCATGTAAAATGTACCAGGACTGGCTTCATGCATTAAAATTCAATGTGACCTAGTTTAAGTGTCCCGTAGCCCCTTTGTCCAGCTTTTGTCATCTCAGTAGAACACCACTGTTGGAAAGCAAAAGGCTAAGGCTTTATTTACACAATATACTGTTATGCAAATGAGCAAGCATTAATCACAAACATTTCCCAAATGAACCCTTACAAATTAACACCATTAACTTTGCCAGGGGCAGGCACTGCAGTCCAGGAATAATACATCTTCCCAACTGAGTCCCAGACATTTGCACAAATTTGTGCAGCACCCAGATACCTAGTTTCTTCTTGGCCACCTTCTTTTCCGGAATAGCACAGCTTAAGCTCAGCACTGAATGAGGCTGTCCCAAGCCTGAATGCCCCTTTCTTCTCCAACAAGTGAGAGCCCTCCAACTATAGTGGGGTCACAAACTGATAAGCTTAAATCTGAATCTATACCCTTTTGCTGGGAAATTCATTTCTGGAATTAAGCCTTGCCAGGGAAATAGGTCTCTATCCTCTATGCTGTTCTGTGCTTGGCTTTAAAAAAGACCCTCAAAATTATTGGGCTTTCCATTTTCATGCGAAAAGACCAGAAACAAGAGCTAATGTAGACTTTTAAAATATTTTTTGAGGCTAGGGGCACCTGGGTGGCTCAGTGGGTTAAAGCCTCCGCCTTCAGCTCAGGTGTTGATCCCAGAGTCCTGGGATCGAGCCCCACATTGGGCTGTCTGCTCAGCAGGGAGCCTGCTTCTTCCTCTCTCTGCCTACTTGTAATCTCTGTCTGTGAAATAAAGAAAGAAAGAAAATATTTTAAAATAAAATAAAATATTTTTTGAGGCTAATGTTTGGCTAGGTTGAAAGTTGGCAGATCCCAGATATTTTCTGATCTGCATATTAATTTCAATTCTTTGGACAATAATAGCAGAAGGATAAAGGAAACTGATCCTTAAACAGATCTTACACAAAATCAGGGCAACTTGATTTAAAAATAGAGATGATTGGGGTGCCTGGGTGGCTCAGTGGGTTAAGCCCCTGCCTTCGGCTCAGGTCATGGTCTCAGGGTCCTGGAATTGAGCCCCGCATCGGGCTCTCTGCTCAGCAGGGAGCCTGCTTCCATTTCTCTCTCTGCCTGCCTCTCTGCCTGCTTGTGATCTCTCTCTCTCTCTCTCTCTCTCTCTCTGTCAAATAAATAAGTAAACTTTTTAAAAAATAAAATAAAATAAAAATAGAGATGATCTCCTTTTATTACTATTATCTCAGAACACGGTTAATCATAAATACCCTTAATATACTACTGGGTCCTTTATGCTTCATAGGCAAATCGAAACATGAGCATAATGATCTTTTTAATCAAGTTTTATGTACTCTAATTTAGGAATTGACCCTGAAATTTTGATACTCAGCATTAATACCACAATTGATTAAGCATGAGATGCAGTGTCCCTAATTGCTGACCCCACAGGCTTTCATTAGTCATTTGGTGCGAACCCATTTAATGTTTCAAATTTAGAGTATTACCTTTGAAGAGCACTATAAACTTCAAATCACTTATAGTTCGTGTTTATTTTATCTTACGTTGTGGTTTCTCTGGGCTTCTAATTCTGTTGGATTGTTCTTTGTCTTTGTTTCAGTTTTTGGACTTTGGTTATCCAAATAGTTCTACCTCGCATTTTGGCCCACTGTTCTTTTTGCTATATTTCCTCATGCCTCAAGGCCTAAACAAATGACCTCATGCCATCTCATTGATTTCAGTCGGACTATGTACCAATGGACAGGAAATTAAGGGTTTGCTTAGAAGTTAAAATGTCAGGTTGACCAACCATTTGTGTGGACATTTGGGTGACTCTCCTATTCCTGACTGAAAATCTGTCTGAAATTTCAGGACGTGCAGTCATTCGGGGATCCCCTCAATTCTCCCAGAACTGTACTCTTCGTGTGACCAGTGTGCCAGCTGGGCCTTCCCTCAGCCTCCGCATCCTTGTCTTCTTAGCAATTTTCCTGTGAATGAGGTTATTTACGTAAGCCCGCCTGGTTCTTTCGATCTCGCTATCTCTCTTTTTTATTTTAATCTTATGCCCACTTCCTGATTTCTTCAGCAGTTCAGAGTGCAATACAAATTCTCTGTCTTGTATAAACAGGCGGTCCCCATATGCCATCTGTCCCTTCTGAGGCTTTTGCGCTGGTTCTGCAAGAAGCCCTGGAGTCCTCGGTCAGCCAGCAGAGATTTCAGCAGTCATGAGATTAGGGAGAAAGCCACAACCCAGGGCCCACATAAATGCCCTTTCCCTGTGCTCTTGGCTGACCCTCCATCCCCTTTGGCCACCAGGCCTAACTCCACCTCTCTGCCAGCTGCTTCGGGCTAGCCTGTCCCTGCAGCAGCTGCCTTGCCTTCCCGGGGAAGGGCTGAGCGGCCCGGGGAAACAGGAACCACAGTGGCCTCTGCATTCAGCGATGTCCCTTGCAGCAAAAGCAGAAGAGGCACTCGAGCTGCAAGGGCAGCTACTCTCTTTTTCGGAAGGATCAAGCCTAGGAGTCGCCATGTTAGTCTTCCAGGGGATGCCACATTTTGCTATTGGCTGCCTGGTGCTTGCCTATTACTCCAGTAATTTTGTCCATGAGTTTTCCTTGTTTCCCTTTGCTTGTCAAAACTTGTTTTCTTCTACTAAACAACTGCATTCCTCCTTCCTGTGTTCTCTATCTTCTTTTACCCCACCACTCTTCCAACTTTTCTCTTCCTCCCCTTCTTCCTCTTTCTCGGGCACAGAAGTACAACAAATACACTGTTTTCCCCATGGTCCTGGGACATGCATAGCGGCTTTGTGAAGCCCGAGTTTTATAACTGGATTTGTTACTTTAAATCCAGAGGTCCTTCACTTGAAAAAATTCTCTAGAAGGTAAAAACAAAACAAAACAGACATGTTGAGCATATTATTTGAAACTCTAACCAGTATGCTATATTAAAAAAATCAGTTTGTCCTGTATTTCCTGAATTCTCAGACATTGCATTTTGTAGTGCATTACCCCCAACTGATAACTCAAGGAAAGCTTTGAACATTCTTGTTTCAATATTTGACCTTCCCTACATCCCCACGGTCCCATACATCCAACAACTATCTACATGTATCGATTCTACAGATCAACTGTTAACCGTGCCCTCCTCCCATGTACATAGACAACCACTGCCTGCCACCCATACACATCTGCTCTATTTCTCTTAAAGCCTGCCAGTTAGGGACTCCTGGGGCCTCAGCTGGTTAAGCACCTGCCTTCAGCTCAGGTCCTGATCTCAGGGTCCTGGGATAGAGTCCTGCATCCGGCTTCTTCCTCAGCATGGAGCCTGTTTCTCCCTCTGCCTGCCAGTCCCCCTGCTTATGCTCTCTCTCTCAATCTCTTTCTGACAAATAAATAAACAAAATCTTAAAAAAAAAAAAACCTTCCAGATAGCAGCTTTCTTAGTCTATTCGTTTATTGTATTTATTATATAAATACAATATGTATAATGATATCTATACTTTATCTGTGTATATATCTTTATATTATGTATAATTTCATATATAGATAGATAGACATGTAATTTGTTGAGTTTTTGTTTTAAAGAATTGATGCTGATAAAACATGAGGGGCAGAGTTTTAAAAGCACTGGTGCCTCGGTGGCAAGGTTTTGCCTGTGTTAATAGTGTCCTCCCATTCAGAAATGAAATAAGCCATTGGAGTTGGTCTTCACTGAGAATTGAGTTTAGGATGAAGGGGTTTGGAGAAAACCATACATAACCTGAATTCTGCAGCCGATGAGTAAAGAAAGAGATGCCAAGTGATGATAATCTTATTGCTGGGTTGGGACCCAAAAAGCTAGTTGCAGGGCTTACAACTATCTGCTATTAAGCATACAAATTATTAGATAATGAATAAATTTATAAGTTTGAAAAACTAACTGATTCTATCAAGAAAAAGTCACTGAAGATAGAAGGAATCAATAGCATCAAATGGAAATCTAGAAAATGATAGCCTGCTTTTGTCAAACATTTTACATTTTTCCCATAAATAAGACTATTTATATTGATTCTTAGGTGTGGAGGGTAGCGAAGCAGATAGGAGGTAATTAAAAGCATAAATCTCAGGAGCTTAGGCAGGTAATTCTCTGCTTTGCAGACAGAACTGACAAAATGATGAACATTTTTTGCTTCAACTTGACAGAAATATAGCGAGGTTCTAGGGAAAAGGAACATGCCAAGCTCAAAGTTGTCTTCAATAACTCTGTTTAACAAAGCTCTTAACAAAGTGTGGTCAGATTTTTTGAAGCATATAGTAGTTACTTATTAAATTTTTTTTTAACTTGCCTCCAAAGTAGGTGGATGATATTACAAAAATGCCACTGTCTTTCTCAGCACACCCTGTATTTGGATAATTTTAAATTCATCACTGAAGGGAAAACTAGGATAAAAATGAAGTTTCTTTAAAAGGTGAGCATTAGGGGTGCCTGGCTGGCTTAGTCCGTTAAGTGTCCAACTCTTGATTTTGGCTCAGGTCATGATCTCAGGGTCCTGGGATCGAGCCCCATGTTAGGAGAGTTTGTACCTCCCCTCGCTCCAACTTGGGTGTGCTCTCTCTCTCCCAAACAAATAAAAAAAAACATTTTTTTAAAGGTGAGCATTAGGACTAAAAAGACTCATCAGATCCTGTATTTAACTAATGAGGAAATTATGCAACACAAATAATTCAATATTTTCTGACTTTTCTTAAAATACATTGGTGCCTCTCATGATATGCTACTTTAGGTAATCATACATTTTCAGTAATATTCAAAGTTCGGATGATCAGCCAATATGATGCTGTAAAGAATAATAGCAAGTATGAATGTTACAAGGAAAGTACCAAAAACCACACCCACGTATCAGAATACATTTTCAACAGAAACCATTCGGTATCTACAATTCACTGTCAATACTACAAGCTTTGGTACTTTTCCATTAATAGAGGTTTGCTGAGCAAGTTTTTTTTTTAAAGAATTTTATACATTTTAAAGATTTTGTTTGAGAGGGGGAGGGGAGAGAGAGAGAGAGAGAGAGAGAGTGCATGAGGGAGCAGGGATGGGGGGTGGAGAGAAACCAACCAGACTGCGCTGAGCAGGGATCCTGACAAGGGGCTTGATCCCAGGACCTGAGTTCATGACCTGAGCCGAAACCAAGAGCTGGAAGCTCAAGCAGCTCAACCACCCAGGCTCCCCTGCTGAGTAAATATTAATAACACCTTTTTAAAACACTGTGGGACTTCTTTCTTCCTGTGTAAAATCCCTGTGTTAGTAATTCTTGTAAGCAAAAGTAAAAGAATCCTGAAGGCATTTCTGAGTCATCTTGTTGGTGATTTTTGTCATCTGAGAGTTCTCTTGCCACTTGGGGGTTGAGGAAGATTATTGAAGACTTCTGTATTTTCCTTCTTTGCTTGGTATGGATTTTTTTTAGTTAAGACTGGTTGTGGAATCCTTAACAGTAAGATACTGTTTCACTCAATTTTTGTGGTTTGGTATTCTTCAGTAAAAAACTTATTTAACATATAGTTAGAAATCAGGTAGAATTTTGAGGCTGAACACCTATAGGTTTCCGAAATAACTAGCTGCTGGTTTAAAGTTTATATTTAGGCTTTATGTAGGACATGTTTGGTTTTCCCATAGCTTGTCTTATATTCTGTATGCCTGTATGGGCAACTGGTATAATTTTCACAACCTTAAAACAAGAAAAAAGTATCACTTATGTAAGACAAAAACAAAACAAAAAGCTGGATGCAACAAGATGTAAATCTGTCTATCAGGTGATTCCAAGCAAGTAGCTGAGTAAATGCAATTCAAAACATCCTGCAAAGGGGATAACTTTTAGCTACTTTCATATCTCAAGCAGAAATTTGAATAAAATGTGACGACATTTTCTTAAGAGGCAAGAGAACTTCAGATACGGTGGGTCAGCATAAAGATCATTTTTGGGGGGAAAAACCTGAATTTTATGATACATGGCTCAGATTGAGGGTGGGAGAAAATAGCGTATGAGGAAGCATTGCTTTAGCCAATTGCTAAAAATTTCGATGGTGGGAATCTTTGTTGAAAAAAATAATGTTGCTGGTTAATGTGACTTCTTCAAGGAGAGTAAAGAAGCGGTGAATTTAGCCTGAGACAGACGAGTGTCAAGATAGTTCCTGCCCAGAAAGGAGGATTCAAGAAACAGAATCCTCATAGACCCAGTTATCTTGCTAGGGAAACAAAAACGAATACACTTAGAAACACCGCTAAACTGTATAATGTTAACTGTAGAGTAGTGCACATCTAGAAGAGGAAGTCAGCACAGGGGCTGGAATAATCAGAAAGCTAGCATGGATGGATGCCTGTTTCTCTGCCGGCTCTGTAGTAGATACTTTCCACATACATTATCTCTGTATTTGCACAGAGGTTCGTGGACGAGATGAAACTATGAAAAGCTTGAGAGAGAGGCGCCTGGGTGGCTCAGTTGGTTAAGCATCTGCCTTTGGCTCAAGTCATGATCTCAGGGTCCTGGGATCCAACCCCACATCTGCTTCTCCCTCTGCCTCT